>JZRO01000304.1:0-20709 GCA_000963465.1 Blastocystis sp. subtype 9
CTTCTTCATAGAGTGAAGCAAAACGATTATCAGTGGGCTACAACAAGATGAGGACTGATCTCCAAAAAGCCACAAAAGAGAGCTTGCTCACGAAAACAAATTGCAGTTTCCACTTTACTTACCATCTCTCTCAAACAAAATATACAAATCTATTGAGTAGATTTATTATATAAGCGAATTGGTGATGTGGGTTCCGACGTGGATCTCTCTCTGCTTTTATGCAAGTATTCAGGAGCAACACAATTCCGCCGTGACACTCCATCCCACTACTTCAATAATGCACATTCATAGCACACGAAAATCTTTTTGCATCCATGGAATAACACAAGTACCAGATGGTATGACAGTGATTAGTATAAGAACGATGTTTTGCACTTGAGTATTTTATACATCTGAGAGAGCAGTATATACGTTTCAAACAAAAATTGAAAAATGAGTGATGTAGCAATTAGCCAGATGAGAATCTTTGAATTGCGAAGTAAATTAAAAGAGAAGGGATTATCCTCATCTGGAACAAAGGCAGAACTGATTGCTCGTTTAACTCAGTATTATGCGGAAAATAATGCAGAGGTGACTGATGGAAAGGTGGATATCCCGCCCGAGCCGGAAGATAAGGAACCTGAAGAAAGTAGCTCAGATTTCAAAGCTTCTTATTATTAGTGATGCCTGAGCAGCCTGTAAATACTATAAATGAAGAAAAACTGCAAAATCTGGTGCAACAAAGTGATCCTTCCTTAGTCGAGAGTACAGTTTCGAGTGATTCTGCAACTACTGGAATCCCAGTATCTTCTAAAGCCATGGAATCGACCATTACACAAAAATCGGAGTTGCCTTCTATGGACTCAGTGAATGTGATTGCCTCTGTTCCTGTTATGCCGGAAGAGCCAGTAAAGGAGTCTCAGTACATTCCGAACAATGTCGATATGACTCTCTCTGTGCTGGAGGCGCGTTGCAAGCGCTTTGGCATTCCATTTAACCCAGATAAGTACACGATGCAGAAGCCGTCTGCTAGTCAGAACACACAGAGAGGCAGTGTAGCGAAGATGCTGTTTGGTTGATGGATAGGTCAGTAAGAAACTGGAGGAACGGAGAAAAAGGTTTGGAGTCGTGAGTGAGGGGAGAAAGGCGACGAATGCGAGGAAGGGATCGGATTCTACAAGACGTCTTTTTGATGGAATGTCTGTGGAGGAAAAGCAAAAGATGGAAGCACGGATGAAACGTTTCGGATTATCGATTTAACCTATATTCTGTTTGTTGGGAGTTAAATGAGACATTCTGCTTCTGTTGCTGAGGTAATCTCACATATTTGTTCCAATGTTTTCAAGACTCGTTCTTCGTAGGTAGGCAGTGTGCCTCTGTGACATAAGTTGCAGCAGTCCTATTGTCCGTATGGGTTTGAAGCCCTTGACTCGAGGCTTTGCTACTCGCTTCTACGACTCTCCTCTGTATCAAGCAATGAAGAAGGAGTACGAGTCTGCCTCTGAGGCCCAGGAGAAAGGTATTAGCAGGATTCTTCTGTGACTGTAGATGTAACTGAGAGTCTCCAGAAAATGACAAAGCAGTTCAACAAAATGTACGCATCTGCTTTCATGTATAAGGCATAGGGGCTGGGAAGTGACAAATGAGTGGGGTTCTTCGGTAATCGCTCTGTCAAAGCCTATTTCTGACGATGAAGATGTGTTTATTTCCTTCAAGGCGGACATGCAGAGTGATCTTTCGATTCCGGAGAATGTAGGTTTTCCACAACAGCAATAACAACTAGAAGAACTCGGAAGACGCAGAGCTCCAGTTCAAGGTGTTCCAGAATGTGGGAACCCACACTCGTGAATCGACCCATCAGAACGGTGAGTCTGAAGAGAGTTTCGGGATCGATCTGCAGATGATCTTTGTGGTAGTGGTTTCTGGTGTGTGTGACCTAGTGCAACTCGTCGAAGAGCAATCCGCTGGAGGTGCTGCACATGGATAGTGCTGTGGGGGTGGAGAGCGACACTGCGGATCTGAGCATAGACGATGATCGCTACCCAGGCCCTCCCTACGATGAGTGGGATGATACCATCAAGAAGAGCGTGGTCGATCATCTGAAGGATCTGGGCATCACCGAAAACTTCGCCAAGCTACTACTCCAGTTCGCATTGGACAAGGAGTACAGCGAGTACATCAACTTCCTCCGGAACATCGCTGTCGTGCCTGAAGACGGGGACGAGATCACTCCTCAGAGTAATTAGACTTTTGGTTTTGATTTCATTGTTTGTTTATCACTGCGAACCCACATATGTCCGGAGAAAACTCACAGTTTATGGAGCAAGAATGTGAGTCAGCTAGGTCTTTCTCACCTCCTAGCGATTATCGAGCCAGAGACATCTAGCTGCGAAGAGGATGAGCTAACGGTTCGAGTCAATTCGTCAGATAATGTTTTAGCAAGAGTACTGTTCTTGTTTGTCAACAACTCCTGATAATTCGGATATTGGGTATGAAAATGGTAGTAGCATATGATAGGATTTTATTACTAGAGCCATCTGAGGTAATGGATGAAAAGCTGGGTATTCGCCATTGTGGGAATAATTACTTAGAAAACAGCTCTTATCGATTTGTAACATTTAATATATGCTTTGGAATTGCAATGGTGATTCTGTTCCTTATGATCCTACAAGTCAGTTCTGTTTCTCAGAGTAATCGAATAGAGCCCTATGGTGTCCAAGGAAGATTGTTCCGAAGATTTGAAAGGTTGTCTTCTATCTCTGTGGAAAGACTTCCGACGGTATTTTGATTTTTATTTTTGAACAAAGAGTTTATTCAAACCAATCAATATTCACACTACGAACAGGATCTGTTTCATACAGCTCTTGTAACGCACTTTCGAGTCCCTCCTGTAACGATTCGGGAACAAACGCATTTACACGCAACACACAACCTCCATAATAGCCCTCACACACTGCACTATCTCCAATACATATGTCACTCGACATTTGGCCTAGTTTAGATAAGAGAGATGCTTTGTTCGCATCCTCGTCAATGGCAAGATCGATTGCACAGTTGGGGCAGACTTTATCAATCGATTTATTCACAATTCCTCTCAGCAGTTGGTTCTCATATTCACGAAGATACTGCTCATACTCAAAAGGGATGTCGATTACAGGTCGTTGTTTACTCACTAGATTATACGCTTGATCATAGCTCCATCGGTTCTTCCAAATAAAGTATCCAATAGCACAAGAACAAGAACGCGTTTGTCCATACGTGCAATGAATCAAAACATTCTGGTTTGAATTAGCAACATTCTGAATTCGTTGATTTATATTATTAGTATAGTCCAAAATGGAGAGTTTTCCATGGTCCAGAACACGGTGACGAATTACCTCTATGGACGGATCACTAAGAAAGTAAACTTGCTCGCAGCAATTTATGATCAGTAAAATGTTATTTTGATGCAGCCATTCCTACTTCTGAGTAGAACATAGTTACTTCACTTCATCTTGTGCAGCAGCTATTGGCCCCACAAAAATATTGCTGTCAATATAAGATGCCTGATCCATAAGCTAATTTTTTGAACTCTTACTTGGTCATACAAATTATAGTTATTGGAGTAACAAACATGTCTCAAAAATGGAAACCATTTACGATAAGGATAGTGCAACGTACGGAGTAAGTTTTTGTACGGTATCCAGTGAACACGTTGTATTGTTGAAAACATTCCCAAACCTTCAACCTAACACATTTTCTTCAAAAAATAATCTTATGATAACCGCGGGTAAAGTATGTGCTCATTCGCTTCCACACGTGCGTTCTCAAATGAATATGTCCGGAGTCCCATCAAAGAATGAAGAAAAGGCTACAAAGAGCCCTACGAATCCCGATCAGCTGCAGACGTCTAGTTCGCTGACAAATTATGATGACTTGTATAATGATGCCTCTCCCGAGCTGCAGCCTACGAATTCTCGAAAAGAATCGCATCGAGCTAGCGAACGAGTACAGTAACACTGTTCTTTCATTCTCTAGAAACGTCGTGAACGTCTTAGTACAAGTATGGCAGTTTTGGATTCTATCGTGCGGTCGACGAGAAAATTTGCTAATAGGAAGAATGTTAAACTGGACAAGAATTCGGTTATCGAACATGCTATTGCCTATATCAAAGAGTTGCAGCAGGTAAATGAAATGTACGAAAGACGTTTGGAAGAAGCGATGACACAAATCAAAACGCTAAATGCGATCCTTACAGCTTACTCTTGTCTTATCTCTCATGCTTGTTTATTTGTAGGCAATATGGGTCCAGCTCCAGTATTGAGTAGGGAAGCTCACTTACCATATTCTGTGTGCGTGGTGTTTCCATCTGGTTACCTGTAGTGGTATGACGTGCAACAAAGCTCCCAACACCTCCTTCTATCCTTACCAGCCGTCCGCGACGAACTATCCTTTTTCTCTGGCACCTCCTGCTGCGGAGGGTTATAGACCTGCCTCTCTCCAGGCGTCCCTCCAGCCTATGAACGCCTCTGTGTCTGCGCCCTCTTTTGATGCTCTGGTTCGAGCAGCTACAGAAACTTTGGCAAAGAAAGGATAACGTCGCTTTATGAAAGTGTTTGTAAGAAATACAAAAGTAAAGGAAACGATAGAGTCCGCAGCCGAGGAGAACACTCCCCACTATGCAGAGAAAAGCACCGCGCCGCTGATTG
Source organism: Blastocystis sp. subtype 9 (assembly GCA_000963465.1). Lineage (NCBI taxonomy): Eukaryota > Bigyra > Opalinata > Blastocystidae > Blastocystis > Blastocystis sp. subtype 9. Next base: position 4,668 of record JZRO01000304.1, read on the forward strand.
ACAGACTTTTGCTCTTCGATCGGCTGCGAAGAGATGACCAGCTTTGATTTACTTCCGCTGGAGAGAACAAGTTGATCGCCTTCTCTTGACAGACAGCCCTGCAAATAGACACGCCGGTTCACTCTCAATCCCTCTTTGATAGCGAAGATCCTGACTCCAATAGGCGCGTTGTCTGAGATGAATTTGCGATCCAAATCACAGAGATATCTAGATGGAAACTACATCAAAAACGTACCTCTCCTTCTCGTCTCCTTCCAACTCTCTTTCTTCTCGAGATGAGAGAGACATCAACAAAACATGGTGAGTAGAGATTATGTCGGAAACTCGTATTAGAATTCTGCAACCATCATTTGTATTGACAGTAAAGTCATTTGAGTGACAATTCTGGTCCACTAGATATCACAGAATAGAGAGAGAGCAACAAATAGTTTTCCTATGCAACCAACACTTTGAATTGTCATCAAACTCTAATGAGCGCGCTTCGATCGTCAATTTTGTCAGAGGATCCGATTCAGTCCCTTCTTCCTCGCGCTGAATCTAAATAAGATAGTACTTTAGAATGATACGACTCCACACAGTGACACAGGAACTTCATTTTCAGAATCAATTTTTGCGAGAGCTTCCCCAAGACTCAAGTAGGAAGTCCGTGAGAAAAAGGATGATCTAGCTGAAATCAGAAGTGTATCTACTACTTAAACAACTGTGATATCCCAAAAAGTGTGAAGGCAGATCCAGAAAACATCAGAGTATAGCATCCCGAACGATCGCTCTGCCGACTACCCTTAGGATACCGACCAGAAAGCATGGAAGATGGAAAGTAGCTCATGAATAAAAAAGTATATCAACAAACAACTAAATACCCATAAATTACAACTCCCCGTTCATCACTTCCTGTACTTTACGAACGTAATCTAGAATGAATGATGCTACAAAGGATTACCGCTCTTCTCGTAGCAACCCACACACTTCTGGCCTCTCTCAGCAAGATACGCCTTCAGTTGGCTAATACGCATCTTGGTAGGATCGAATGACTCACTCGTCCTTGGCTTGTCAGCACTGTACTTCACGGAACAAAACTCTGGGTTGTTTTTGTTCAGCTTACGAATGCATACATCTTCTGGAGGCATTCCGAAAGAGAGAGGACGAGAAACCTCTCTCTTGACAGGATCAATGTGATAGCACTACAATAGAGAGATCAGAGGACTAATACGATTTTCTTCTGCTCAGGAGACAACTTTTTCTGTTTGCAGTAAGAAGTAATCTTATCTTCAATCAATGTGATATCTTTTCGATCATCTTCGCTCAGAGATTTCTCGATTCCGCTTACAACATCAATACACACTATTCCTAACTTCAATATCGTCTATTTGTACCCTTGCACTCATCGGGGGTAATTTTCTTCGTTTCAGCAATCGCTAAAACTGTAAATAGTATTACAATCGATAAAAGATATCCTAGCTTCATAAATATCGTATAAGAATAATAAGTGAGAATTGTGGCATGTTAGTAATTTCGATTCGAATCTTCCAAATATGTTCTCTGCTATTATCTTGAGTTGGTTACTCATTTTGAGCAGTCTTCATGTTTATAGGAAAATCGAACGAATAGTACCTTACACATCTCCAACCTTTTATCACAGATAATTGTGTTTTGAGTAGTACATATTGGGAAATGGAATAACAACTCTTGTTTCTTTCAACTCCAAATAGGATACCGATCAAGAGTGGTAGATATCCAGTTCCTGTAGAATAGCAATGGATTTCACAATCAACAACCGATTTACCTTGGGAAAGAGAATTGGTCATGGTGCATTTGGGGAAATCTATTTAGCGACTGATAATACCAACAGTAGGAACATTCTGATTCATCGACCATAGACACTTCTGTTGCTGTTAAATTGGAACCGATATCGATGCGGTCACCCCAGCTTATGCATGAAGCGAAAGTGTACCAATGTCTTTCGAAGGGGGTTGGATTCCCAGGAATCCTGTACACTGGCACGAAAGATATGTACAACATCATAGTGATGGACTTGCTGGGTCCAAATCTTCAGCAATTACTAGAGTATTGCAAGGGGACTTTTTCCATAAAAACGGTGTGCATGATTGCTCAAGAGGCACTCCTGCGAATTGAATTTATGCACAAAATGGGCTATGTACATCGCGATATCAAACCTGAGAACTTTGTGATTGGTACTGGGTCCAAGGCAAATGTGATCTACTTGATCGACCTGGGTCTCTGCAAGCGTTATCGAGATGCTTCGACCAACGCTCATATTCTGTACTCACACGCTCTCTGCTCCACTCTAGTTACTGCGAGAACAAAAGTCTCACCGGTACGCCACGCTATGCGAGCATAGGAAATCATCTCGGCGTCGAGCAGAGTCGGCGAGACGACCTCGAGTCGTTCGGCTATGTGCTGCTGTACTTCCTCCGTGGCAGCCTTCCTTGGCAGGGTCTGCGTGCGGATACGAAGAAGGAAAAATACCAGCGAATTTTGGACACCAAGCTGAGTGTGGGTCTGAAGGACCTCTGCGAGGGCTTCCCTCCCGCCTTCTACGTGTACCTCAACTACTGTCGCGAGCTTCGCTTCGATGAAACTCCCAACTATGAGTATCTGCGGAATCTGTTCCGCACGGCGATGGTGGAGAGAGGGGAGAGCAGCGACGGCGTCTTCGACTGGATCGACGACTCCTGCGCACACATCCCTGCCGCGCTGCCCAAGCACTTCCTCGACGAGAGCGGGTCGCTGCGCAGCGATCTGCGGCGTCCAGCGCCTCGCGTGTACAGTCGATGCATGCTCATGCAGGGTCGCTCAGACCTTCTCTCCTCATCTCTAGATGCCGAGAGGGAGCTCAGGGCCTCCCAGACCTCGTGGAACGAAGCCGGAAACACGGAGACGCGGAAAAACGATGACGAACACACACAACTCGGACGCGCAGACTCGCCTCTCGTGACACCCAATGTGTCCACGTCGATGGAGGCTCACAGCGGAGAGGAGGCGGAAGAAGAACGGACTGCAGCGAAGGCCGAACAGAAAGGGCTGTCGAAAGTAGATCAAAACATGTTTATTGTTTGTTTGAATGGCTCCTTTGATCGAAGTTATTGAAGAAGATCAGCGTCGACACTATTATCCGCGTGATATCATGGATGATGTGGTTGTTGTCTCTCAGTCCCCGTCTGATATTCTTAATGCCATTCACACTTATGGCAGATTAAAGTCTGCAGATCAGCGCCACGAAATTCAGTATCTATTATATCGAATTGCAACTTATTGTCAAAAGGAGTCAACACGTATAAAAGCATTTGAGCAGTTATTGCTTAGACGATTCCGATATCCGGATCATTGAAAAATCTGTCCTGGATCTACTTCAACAACCGACAGTGTATATCCAATGGAGAAGCAAGAGCCTCGTATTGATGATTGCAACAAGACTATTCGACTTTCCAGATTGTCGTCAACAGCTCTGGCATATTCTAAACCCCATTTTTTACATCCATTTTCTGTCTGATCCGAATGAGATTCTTCACTCGTGTATTTTCCAACTCATAGAAAAAGCTGTTTTGGTCCATGACTCTTCCTGGATCGATTGGTACGACTGTCTGTTGGGAATGGGGGAACAGTCAGTGTGGATGGACTGGATTCAGAATCGTCTTCCCCAAGCGGACGATCTTGGTCGAGTGCATTCTCGACTTCTTCTCTGCATCAATACCCCCTCAGAAAGTCTGCATCGCGACGACGTTGTTCATTACTCTCTGTTCATCGTCGAGGGCGTTCAACTCACCTGTTTTCTGAACGGTAGATTCTCCTGCGTGGCTCCGTTCAGTCGATTGCCGAAGAGGTTTTCTCGACAGTCGAATCGATGCTGGTTTTGTTTCCGAAAGAAATCGACGTCTCGCAACTCGTCGAACACGCTTCGCCGCACAATTCGGTCGCTGAACACCTCTGCTTCGTCTTTTATCGACTCGGGAGCAGCGCTGCAGTCGAGTTTCCTGACCAGATGGCTCTCTTCCGAGATGTTTTGCTGTTGTTTGCTTCTCATTAGAGCGCTTCGTCCACCGTCGAGTCTCTCAGCTGTCTCTTTCTAAGCTTCGTTCGCGGATTAATCGATTCTAAGGCTCGATCGACTCGTAGACATCAGAACTAGTTGACATAGAGACGATCTGCTTCTTCAAAACTCACTCTTGCAGCTTCTTCGAGTGATCCACACTCTTCTGCAACGAAAATCGTTCCATGATCTCCAACTCGAGTTTTGGAAAACAGTTACGATGTTGTGCAAAGTGAGAAAAGGGAACTGGCTCTCTGGACGCTGTTTTTTCAACAGAAATCAGTGATTCGTAGTGTGGTCGCACGTATTATTCATACAGCAGGCATCGAATGATCAGTTTTTGTGGCAAGAAATGGATCCTCACGAGTTGATCAATCGGTTGGGAAACGAAGCGAATAAAATTGCCTATCAGTTAATGCTGTTTCTCGATACATTGCGGGAAACACGCGAGCCTTGCGAGTTGGATTGTTACTTAAACGGAGAACTCGCAGTGTTTGCGTCAATTCGGTTCATTCTCTTTGTGATTAAATACAATTCGCTCTCAGAAGAAGCAGGACGAAGTGGTTTATACTGTCGATGGCTGCTAAAACTATTACTCCGTGTGAATTATGCAGATTCACTAGCGAAGAAAGAGTTTAACGAGGTACTACGGGTGATGAAGCGTGTCCTTCAGGATGCTCCTGAACTGTCTCTTCTTCCTTATTATTCACAGATTATCACTGGGTTGAAAAACAATTTGCAGTTCTCTCACGATGCAGAGAGTGTCAATGAGTGTTACACAATTGTTGAAGTGGCGCTGAAGGACATGATTCGAGACCAGGCTGACCAGGAGTTGAGTGTCTTGGGAGTCGAAACGATGCATCAGTTAGTTGCTTCGCTACCTGTTCTCACTCTTTACTGCTATGATACACATTTGGATGGAATTCGTAGATTATTTTCTGTGTTGGATCCCGGTTACTGCTTTGCTGAGTTTCAACGAATCATTCAGTTTGCAGATGGAGGATTTGTGGATGCTGTTGCTATAAAGAATGTGGAGGCATTGCTGCGACTACTGATTTTGGTATGCGATCGATGTCCTGACCGCGTGCGACAGCTCATTAGCGATTGCTGTCTGCTCGGATTTGATGCGTATAGATTCAGTATACAGTGAACTTGTAGAGTGATTTACGCAGGACGAATGCGAGTGGCAGGTGGAACGGGAGCTGTGGATTCTCTAGTGACGACATATTGGCTGCAACTCGTCGAAATTACTGGCGAGACGGCAATGAAGTATCTGCAAGTCTTCTACCAACGTATCGACTCAAAATCGGTCCAGAATGTCTTCGATGTACGTCCATCGCTGCAATCTGCGCTCCAGAGGCATGTAACGGAAGATCATTGTGACTATTGTAGTCAATTCACATGGAGTGTTTGTAGCAAACATACGAACCTTTTCTTCTGCTTAATCTCCACGAATCGTCCATCATCTTGTAGTTGAAGATCGCTTGGAGCTTCTCCTCTTTCTTTGCCTTCGATAGTTGCTTGCCATCAGATCGTTTGTAGAACTTTGGTGCCAGTTCTGGTAACCACCGTGGGTCGATCGCTACATATTACTGCTTCGTTGATTACCTACCCATCACATTCATCATATATTCCCGAGATGTCATTTTTATTTCATCATAGCAGACCCATTCGGGCTCGCGTCCGACCATGCTGCTGGATGGATGGAGATGCACGATGTTTCCCTCCAATAGCGTTTTGTACCCATCTGAATCGCGCTTTGCTACATTTGTAAAGTATCCACTCAGGATGGACTTTTGAATTGCCTGGTAGTCGTGGCCACTTTCAATGATTTGCATGTTATATCGCGTCATGATGCGAGCGAGTTGCTGCCGCACATCTGCAGCTCGCTTCATTGACCGTTCCTGAATGAAGTGGTCATCACACCACCGTTTGCTCCGTCCATTTCGTTCCCACGCATTATAAATTGACAGCAGTGTGATGTGGTCTCCTTCTGATGCAAACAGCATCGCATGCTTCTGGTCTGCCTGCGCTTGCTTCTCCTTCGGCCGGACATACACATTCTCCACACTTAGCATCGACACGACGGTCAGCACTTCGGCCGAACAGCCCAGCTTCTCGCTTGTCAACAGCGCCTTGGCAAGTTGCGGATTTAGGGGAAACTCCGCCATCTTCCTACCGAGCGGCGTGAGCAGTCCATCATTGTCAAGACAGTCGAGAATATAGAGACGTTCCATCGCATTCACAAGAGACTGGGTGGAAGGGGGATCCATCAGATTAAAGTGAATCAAGTCGTTGATTCCCATCGCCTTCAGCTGCAGTACAGTGCTGTCAAGATTCGATCGTTGGATTTCTGGAATGCTGGTCGGAAGCATCTCGTTCTGAAAGGCGCTCTGTGTGTACAGTCGATAGCACTTTCCAGGTCCTGTACGGCCTGCTCGACCCGCACGTTGATTAGCAGAGTCCTGCGATATCGGAGTGACAATCAGAGAGTCCATCCCAGTCTTCGGGTTATACACAGACTGCTTGCAGAAGCCACTGTCTACCACATAGTAGATACCATCAATCGTCAGAGATGCTTCTGCGATATTTGTCGCAATCACCACCTTACGACAGCCTTCAGGAACTTGCTCAAAGATGCGCTGCTGCTGCTCATACGTCTGTGCTCCGAATGCAGGCAGGATAATCATAGGTGGAATGGTGTCATCTGCACATCTTTTCTGTCGGTCTTCCAGCATCTAGAGTCAATCTATCTCGCTATCCCTACATCGCAAGCAAACTCGATCTCTTCCTGACCGGTGAGGAACACGAGGATGTCACCAGGACCCTCTTCTTTGTTGATGTCCCATACAGTCTGGAGTGCTGACTCCAAATAGTTTGGCTCCGGAGCACTGAGATACTTCGTCTGAACATAGAACGTACGACCCTTAATTCGCAAAATGGGAGCGTTATTGAAGTAACGAGAGAACTTCTCTTCGTTCAGAGTGGCAGAAGTAATGATCAGCTTCAGGTCGGAACGCTTCTCCACAAGCTGCTTTACTAGTGTGAATAGGACATCAGTGTCTAAGGACCGTTCGTGTGCTTCATCGAGAATGATTACAGAGTATCTGGAGAGCTGAGGATCAGCAAGATACTCACGCATCAACATTCCAGCAGTCATGTACTTTATGATCGTACGACTACTTGTCCGATCCATAAAACGAACCGAAAATCCGACCTCTTCTCCCAGTTTGCACCCAAACTCGGTCGCTACACGAGCTGCTACAGAAGTTGCCGCGACACGACGTGGCTGAGTGCATCCGACCATCTTGTGTCCATTAATACCCGCCTCCACGATGTACTGCGTGAGCTGGGTGGTCTTTCCGCTTCCCGTCTCTCCAACAATGATCAAAATGCTGTTTTCACGGATGGCTTTGATGAGCACCTCGCGCATCTCGTAAACAGGAAGACGTCTGCGCTGCTCCTGGATCGATAAGGAGCTGCGCGGGGTAATTTTGATCTTCGGAAGCGTTCTGACGGACTGCTGCGACGAGTTGGAGATACTCGATAGATTCAGCGACCGAACCTCAGAGGAGAGAAGATGGATTCCGCCCTCAGGCATTGGGTCATCGAAAGAGGACGAGAAGTTCTACCAGTTACGCACGATGGACTCGCCTACCTCAGGAAGTCTTTCTCGCTCCTCCCGCAACTGACGTTCCCTCAGCATCTTCCGCTCCTTCATCATCTCCTGGCCTGCGATGGCAGCACGGTTCATCGTCCCCTCAGGATTCTTGATAATCTTCGGGGGCTCCATCGCTACCTTGCTCGTTGCGTAGCCTGCCAAGAAAGGCGCGATCTGCTCTTGGATGTCGATGTCCACCGCTTCTTCCGGCCGGATTTCCTCATCGTCTCCGGCCTTTTCGAACTCAGAGAGCATCTCCTTCTTCTGGTCTGCAGTCAGGACGCCCGAGGCCATCAGCTGCTGCATTTCGAAGAGGTCCATCGAGTTGAGACGACGACGGCGACGAGGCGGAGATCGATTTCCTCGTGGCTCCGCTGGAGCCTGTACGACCGAGGGGAGAGAAGAGATGTCCTCTCCGGTCTGCTGATCGACGTCCTTGATGCTCAGACTGATTTTGTTGTCTCGGATTTGAATCACCTTCACCTTCACCCTCTGGTTCACGTGCAGGACGTCGCTCGGATGTCGGATCCGCTCGCGCGCGATGCAGCTGATGTGGCACAGTCCGTCGCGACGTGGATACGCGTCTACGAGCTCGATGAAGGCCCCGTAGTCCATGATGCTGCGCACCTCACCGTCATAAATCCCATTCTGGACAATCTCCCTTGCTTGTGTGCGACGGTGGTGCGAGTGGCGGTCACTGGAATGGGAGCGAGCTCGGTGAGAGTGATGATGAGAGTGATGCCCTCGTGAGGATGAACGCGAACGCGAGCGAGAGCGAGAGTGTCTTCTGTGCACATCCTCCTTCGGACGTAGATTGTTCCTATGTTTCAATAGAGATTTTAAACATACTCCTCAGAAGAGTTCTTAGATAAAGCAGCAGCGTCATCCACACGAGTTTCTGAAACAGTTCTCCCAGGTGGAGAATCATTCTTCTTCAGTACAGCATTTTCACCAGCTGGCTGTTCTTTCGGGTATAGCAAGTGAATAGTATGGTATAACTGCTCTGCGAAAGAAATATCGATAGGGACGTCATTCTCTGCGAGCGTCTTGAGGTTTTCTTTTGGTGTGGCACTACTCATCGCGACATGTATCAAAAACTATTCTTCACAAGGTACGGAATCATACTTACCTCTGCAACGGACTTATCACTAAAACCAAGACGACTCTGCATCTCCTTGCAAACCTTGGAAACAGTGGACAGATACTTCATTTTCTGCACTGCGTTCATATCCTTCGGTTCGAGAAAAGTGCTCATTTTTCTTTTTTGAACAAACAACACTTATTTCACTCCCGCAGTAAATCTATTCGATAGAACAAGGCACACACAATATACGCGACAGCGACCTCCTTCGACTTGATCTTCTCCTCCAACTCCTTCATGTTCTCGTCCTCGAGTCTGCGGATATCCTGCATAGTCAGGTTGTGCCACTTGTCGATCGTGCACGTCATCTGCCGTTCGCAGACACTATATGGTGAGAGACGCAGAGTCCTACCGATTCATGTAGCATTGCTGGTTGTAGACCAGATTCTCGCCGATGGTCTGCAGTCCGAAGAACTTGAAGTCGATGTGGAGGAGCCAGTACTGGCAGGAGATGTTCTTCACGTCTACTCGCTACTCCAGCACAGCAAATACCCCAATTCTTGTACCAGCCGGGGGCCAAGGGACTACCCGGGATGTTCTCGGCATGGAGCTTGGTGAGGTCCTGGAGATGAGACAACATGCAGAGAGACACCTCAGACTCGGGAATCTCCTCGCTCTTGTAGACGTCGCACATGTCGTAGAACTCGACATAGCGCTCCTGCTTCTCGGCATCGGAGAGATTGAACACGTTGTCGTTCTCGCCCTGCGTTGGAACAAACCACGATTCCCACCTTGTCATTGTTCAGAATCTTCATCTCCAGCACGATGTGGAATTTCTGGCGATCCAGGAACCCGTTCGTGATCACTGAGTAGCGGTAGTCCTTTGAACACCACGCCTGCTCTTCGAGAATCATAGAATCTTTGCTTGGAGCAGAGAAAGTAAAATACCCTTAGGAAGTATCGCAGCCAGCCAGCTGGGAACCTTCGAGGCAATGAGGAAGCTAGTTCTTAATGTACAGATCAGAAAGTACTGCTTCAGCGTGTACTGGCCCTTGTTCTTGGGAACAGAGTACCCGTCAATCCCAATGTCCCAATGTCCGTCGGTGTTGTCGTAACTATAGGGAAGGAGAAGAAGGGAAAACACACGGCTCGTTCTTAAACCATTTCACTCCCTCGCCACCTCCGGTGGCCTCAAGATTTGCCATCATCACCATGTACTGATAGCCGATGAAGGGATCCTGGACGCAAAAAGGGAGAGGAACTCTAAATTCGAGAAGCATTACACGAGAGTTAGTAACAAACAAAAAGAAATTTGGCAACTACACAAAAACATCACTCGGTCGATTATTGCAATCGACACATTTGCAATTATCTGTACAATATCTGCCAGACTGGTAACAAGAACAGTATTTCTTGTTGCACAGACTTTTCTGGCAGGCACAACACCAAGTATCTGTATAGCCATTAACTTTGCAAACTCGTTTAAAAGCTTTTGGATTCCTCTTCTTCATCCGTTTCAAGGCCTTTTTTCGCTCGGGAAATTTTGCACGATTAAGGCAATCCGTGCAACCGCATAGCTCGGTGCAGGTCCTCCCCGCCTTCAGACACTCGCAGTAGAGTTTGAGGCAGTGCGTCTTCGAGCAGGTGCATCGGACGATGGGCGAGGGGGGATAGTCAGGCTGGGGGACCGGATCGACCTGGGGGAAGGGAAGCGGGGTCACGGGAGGAGATACGCAAGGTTGTGAGGCAAAAATGATTACCGGTTGAATCACTTGCAACGGCTGCGTAGCAGGACGGAGGGGGAATGAGCAAAAGGGTGACTGCAGCGGCTGCGAACCAATGCATGATGTCACAGACTGGGAATGCGCGCTGGAACGCTCTACATCGACGGCCGTCACAGGTGGAGCCTCACAGGTAACACTATAGGGACGATTCCTACGGGTGAGCAGACGAATGCTACCTCACATTATAGGAACACAATTGGAGGAAAAAATGCGCATCGGAGGTAGAACCGATACAGATTCTGCGTCCGAAGAAATGGACTACATCAAACCAAGAGGAGAGGACTACAAAACTAATTTGCGGACTTTGGAGCTGGATTGTCGTGTTTCGAATCTTTGCTACACTTCCAGAATCAAAACGGTCCACATGAAAGGGAATAGGATGTCGCAAAATAGAGGGTCTTGTAGATTGTATATTTTCAGCTTCCTCTATATGTCTATTAGTCATTTCGCTCGGCTGATTAGGTTTATTTGCACATGGCTCGGAAACACTAGGAACACTCTAGATAATGAATTCAATACAATACTAAAACAAAATGTTTGTTGTTGTCATTATTTGTTCTATCAGAATCAGAAACGGTAGAATCACAGGGAGTAGAGCTATCCATATAGTGAATAGAACCTATACTCAAACAACATATAGCAAGACAAACAAATGAAACACTTTAGGAAACAGACCCAAAAGAAAAACACTGAATAGAGTCCACAAGGGGATAATATCAATCCTCTTTGAAAATATGAATAAATTAGTCCTGAGTAATCGAAAAGTCGATAATTTATCAATGGACAATGAAAATCAACGGAGATAAGTATGGGCGCACAAGAAATTGAACGATCTGATTGGACAGTACTTTACTCCAAAAAACAAGACAAGAAAACAATCTTACAAGACTACAAAAACGAAGAACTGATTCATTGAAATCGTATATCGTAATGCCTCTACCTTTACTGAGTTTTTCCTATGCTCCAGTACTCTCACAGCCAATTACCATCTTTTCCACCCATTCACTGTTCTCACGAATTCTAGAGAAATAGTCGTCTAACGCACACAGAAGAGCTTCTCTGTGATACTCATAAAAGGCATAGAGTAAAGACAAGGGTGTTTTACTCGTCTCATACACCAGGTGATAGGCATTCTGCTCTACGATACAATTCAACTCGATGTCAGGCTATCTCAAAGCACCTACACACTCTTTCATTATGGCTGCAGAATTCGATTTTATCGTTTTCTTAAGAACTGGATTATCGTTCTGAGCGTCGTATATCACCAACACCTCCAGAAACGAACACACAGCGATTTGTAGTTCCTTCTGAAACGAACCAATCGCTGCCCCTGCAGTCTCCACAATGCAGCACAGCGACGGCAGACTTGCCACCAAGTTTCCGCAGACTCTCATGCAGTCGTGGAGACTGCTGTACAGCGCCTACAGTCCACGAGAAGAGTCAGACTTACGGCGAGACGAGCAGCGCTCTCGCTGAAGCCGTTTTCCTTGTCAGCATTGCGCAGAACGCTCTGGACGACGGAGTGCAGCGATGGCTGCATCCACGACTGCAGTCTACATCACACGACTGATCTGCACATACGCTCCAACGACCCCACCGCTCACCAAGATTTCCCCGAGGAGAGTCACGTACACAGCGTTGCCTCCCGATCGAACAGCCGCAACCAGCATTTGGGCAAGCGTTTGAAGACTAGCAGGGTCCTCTCGCACCAGAATACGCAGGAGGAGAGATGTACACTCCTTCCAGGTATCCAAGACGCATCTGTGATTGAAAGAATCAGCTTTTCGCACTCGTTCTTGATTTCTGTTCCCAGAAAACACAGTTGGTTCAGAATAGCCTTCAACTCGTTTAGGAAAGCCATCGAAGGGTGAGGAAACAGGGCCCGAGCGTGAGAAAGAAGGACTTTTAAACCATCCAGATCCGTAAGACGACATACAGTGTGCAATTGAGTACTGAACCATGTGCCGCGACTATCTTCCATCTGTTGAACCAGTGCGCAGCATCCTTCAAGAACACCAGGTACTGCTTTGGGAGGAAGAGAACTGATATCTATCGACAGCAGCTGATCTATATGAAAAGTAGAATCAGAGCAAACAGAACAGATTCTGTAACGAACGGATCGAAGCTCCCTGACTACACAAAACAGCAAATGTATCAGAAGCGGTATCTGCATAAGGAGAAGTCAGCTGTGAGGCAACGCCCTGTAAAACAGACTCAAAGAGGGAAGGCGAAGTTGAGATAGCGTGAGCAAGGCATCGGAGAAGGAAAAACATCGACCGTGCAGTCACCGAGCACTGCAGGATCTGGGGAGAATGGAAGAGAAGCTACATGAAAAGGAGGGTAAAAAGTTACCTGCACAAGCTCTTCATTCTCTAGGAATTCCATTTCACGACAGAGACAACCAAGAGCATAGAGCATCCCGTCAAGATGAGCAAGGTTATTTTGCTGCACATCCTGCTGTGCTGCGATGATCGTTGCGTAGAGAGTATCCTCTTCATCTAACACGTGGCTGAGTTGCACGAGAGCATACTAGGATCAATCTACTACGAAAGAGATACTCCGAGACGATGGCGCAGTGACTGAGCAAGCTCAAGAAGAGATTCGTCAAGATGATCGCTCGGAAACACGAGATATTTGAGGAGGATGTCTCGGAGAGAGGAAAGCTGCGTGAACAGGGGATGAGAGATCACTCGCGGGATATTCTCCTTGTGAAGAAACCCTTCCAAGAAGTCGATGGTCTGGACAACAAGCGCGTGGTCAGGAATTTCAAACAATTGAATGATGCACTACAGTTCAATTCCCTATTCATTGCTACTGTCCACACCGTATTCATGATCCCTTCGGGTTGCGAACAGAACAGAGAAGCGCCTTCTTCCGCAAGAGTGCAAGCGATTCTCAGCCATGCGCTGGCCAGTGGCTTCTGTGGCAAGTCGGTGAAATGATAGATGGATGCATCATAATCGATGTTCTGCATGAGACTGCCATTTGTCTGCTCGATCCATTGAGAAGCGAATAGGACTAGTTCCGAGTCCTCTTTGGAATCCTGAAGAGCATCGGTCAATGTCGTTGCTGCTTCCATACAGTTCGATTCGGAGTGAAGTTGCTGAGCTTGAAAAAGAGCCAAGATCAAACAGTGAATAAAAACGTCAGTAGTGAGGAGCATTGGAGCAGCACAGAGAGTGAGATTGCATGGATCGACACCCACGCATGGATACTCTCAATGAGTGGAGTCTAGGTACAACGAAGAGGAGAAGACTACCACAAGAGAATCAGGTAAAAAAGAGTTGGAATCGATTATGGATAAAAAATACGCAACAACAGAAGAGCTGTAAGACTGCAAACGCTGTAAGTTGAATTCGGCATAGTAAGACAACGAAGAGAACTACATTTCAGAACCGTCTGCAGATCGACTCTATTGTCTTGACATTCCAGAGGTAGTTGGCCTAAAAAATGAAGAAAGAGTAGCGGAGCATTCGAGGAAATGAAACTATTTGCGATGTTTATAATTAGAGAAGAATCATCGACTATTAAAAGAGCTGCAGAAGAAAAAGCAGTGGCAAGGAGACGACTCAGAACAGGATCTACTGTCAAACTTCTAGAATAGACATACCATTTCCAAGAACATTCACTAAAGAAAACAGATCACTGAGAATAGACGATCGAATCTCAGATGTTAGCGAAAGAAAGGAACGACGCAAATAACTGCGATTTACAGTATTTAAATGATCCTACCTAATCATCGTATTCAACATGAATATCGAGTAATACTGTTTTTCATTCCTTAAGCAAACTTCAATGCAGATAGGCCAGATCGTATCTCTAGTCTGCCACTCTTGTAGCCATCTATCAGCAATGCTAGACTGCACAGAGTCAGCAGGCTGGTATAACATCTACACTCAATAACAGTTACATGAACTACATCAATCATGAGTAGAATATCAGAGACATTTTGACTCGATGATTCCATTTCAAAGCGAGTATGATGTAAAAAACTTGTCTAACAAACAAACTCGCATAGTAACGGGTAACAGATTATTGAGGATTACGCTTAGTAGTTCGGTTATAGATCAGATTCAAAATGCTTTTAAATGTACGATTCTTTTTGACTGATGGCGCCCCCATCTTTCTCAGTGGTCGGCGAATACGGTTAACTATTTCATTTGAGGTGTCAACATCGACATTTGAGTAGATCTCGTTCCAAATAATGCGAGCACATGCTGCCTTAGATATATATCCAGATTTAACGAGATTACGATAGCACTCCATAATATATTCTCTCTCCTCTGGCAAGAACGGAACTCTATCACGTTTACCTCCAGCTAACCTAGATTGCTTTTTAGAACCAGAAAACGAGGTAGCATCGATCGAGAGAACACATCCATCTTTCTCAATATTGAGTTTCTTTGTATTACTAGGGATATGAATCTTCAAAATATCGTTCTCAATTATATAATTGATATCAATAGGACCCTCCTCCATTCCTATTGGAGGTTGAGATACCACTCCTACATGGTCCTCACTGCTATTACTGGGATAGAAATAGTCCTTGTATTCTTTCACATATTCCTCGTTTTTCATTTGGTCACCCAGTGGCAATTCTTGAAATTCTTTCGTAAGAAAAGCAGAGCTGAATGGAGGCAGGTCGCCTATCAGTTCATCTACTAATTATAAAGGAAATAGGACTACTTCCAATGTCGATAGCTTCACTGCTGGTATCATCATTTATCATTTCCCCATATACTCCATCACTCCTCACAGTTTGTTCTTCTTCACTTTCCGAAATTCTCATGAAGATAATATAAAAAAGGAATACTGCATTTTATTATATCCCCAAAAAAACTCTTATGTAATTACTGGTAATTAGGACTATAGTTATAATTTACTTGTTATAGGGACAAATAGTCAGTCAATAGTTAATTAAGGAACCACTTGTTGTTATGAAATGTTACATTTTTAATGAAAGTAGACAAATAGCATAGTCATCGTTATGAATATTCTGCAATACGTTAAAACAAACTAAACTGATAATTTTACAATACGGTATCTTGCAATGACCTCAATGACTGAAAATGCATGTCGTCACCCCCAATTCCGATATTGTATCGGTTCGAGGTAGTCAACTATGTCATTTCTTATGCCTGAATATACCTCACCTCAAACTGGAAAAATTCATATCGATCTCCGGGGACGAGATTTCCCTTCTCTTGGTGTTTTAGCTCGAAATCAATTGAATTACCATCCTCATGTTCCGCCACTGTTCCAGAATCCACAGGCTGTGACGGTAACAAGAAGTTCTGCACCCTTATTCATAGGTCACCAGATATGACCAAGTCACTTTCAGGAATTGCGACAAAAGAATCATTCGCCATTACTTCCCCAACACTTTCAAGTTCCCGATCATGAAGTTCGTCAAGTAGGATTTGTGACTGAGTGCGATGGTAGGGGCGAGGGCAAGACAGATGCTCTGA
>JZRO01000306.1:0-23562 GCA_000963465.1 Blastocystis sp. subtype 9
ATTTTCTCAGAGAACAGCGCCATCTGCGTTGAATGGGCTGAAGACGATGCTGAAAAGGAGCAGTCCTGGTATGTTTTGTTCTGGAGGGTGTTTATTCGTAGCTATGCAGCAGATCGCTTCTGTAGTGTACACAAAGGAGCAGCGTCCTGTTCCCGAGGATTATCGCGTTCCAGATTACATGGAGAAGATCTACACCTGGTGCTACGTGAAGCCGAAGAACGTGAAGATGTTGGATCGTCAGCTGGTGGTGCAGGCTATTCTGTTCGGGTATTTCCAGCCGCTGGCGAACATGGTGTGCGACGAGCTGAAGCCTGGTCAGAAGTTGCTTCAGTGCGGCAGCACGTACGGGAGACTGATCGAGACGGTGTCGAAGAAGCTGGGTCCGACGGGAACGTACAACTGCTGCGACATCATGCCTATCCAGGTGGCGTCGTGCAACCGGAAGATGTCGCGCTTCCCCTGCAAGGGCGGGTGCATTCTGGAGGACGCGGCGACGCACCATCCGGAGGAGGACAAGGCGTACGACGCGGCGTAGCGATGCGGAGGAGTGATGACTAGGCTTTCCTTCCTGCTGCTACACGAGGTCCCCGACGACACCAAGCGCAAGGTCATCGACCGCATCATGCTCTCCGTCCCCGTGGGCGGCAAGGCCATCTTCATCGAGTACCACAAGCCCGCGTGGTACAGGTAATTGTCGCTGTCACGTGACAACTAGTCCGTGGAGGTACATGATGCCCATCGTCTACTGGCTCCTCGAGCCCCTCGCTTTCACCGTGTGGAACCACCAGATCACAGAACTCGGAGACCCGGAACTCGTCAAGAAGTTCAAGTGGAGAAAGGAGCTGCGCTTCATGGGTCTCTACCAGAAGCTCGTCGGAGTGAGAGTGGAGGACTAGAGTGTCTTTAGTGGATTGTTTGTTGAAAACTCATTTTTGCGATTATGGACCGAAGAGAACTCCGAGAGAGTGAGATCAGTGTAGAGGAAACACTCAACTCGAAGTACAACTTGGTAGAACTGAATAATGATTACACTCTATCCTATTTACAGTATCGGTTTTTTGATGCACTCAAAGGGTTTTTTCCTGGTTGTACAGTGTATCAGAGTGATGGTAGCTACAAACTCCATCTAGAGACTCTGTCGCTGAGTGAAAATGTACCATTTGATATCAAAGCATTGATGGGAATTTCTGGAGCGATAGATTCTCTCCCACTGCGAGTGGATCCGTTACAAAAGCTTTACTTGGATAATGTGACAAAGGAGGTATGGATAGATGAATGTATGAATATGTAGGGACATTTCTGCCTTTCTGAAGGAGCATCTCTTGTTCCCGTTGTTCCGGAGAATAACGGCTATATTCTTATCGGAGAGAAGAAGTCTATAAGAGAATGCAAATTCAATATCACTAGGAGACTTTCGACTCTCACAGCAAGACTGGTTGTGCTTTCAGACGATGTGAGTAGCTATCTGGACAGCCACTACTCTTATGGTGAAGTGGTTGGGCTTTTTCAATATCTCCTTCAGAGCTGTTGTCGAACACTGCCGGTGAGCTCGATGTCTCTGATTCCAGACACCACAGTAAGTGATCTGCTCTTCCTCTCTCCTAGCTTTTCTGTCCCAACTCTCCCTCGAAGGGTGGAACCTACAACTATCTAACGACCCACTTTTCCGTGTTCATTCAGGACATCGGTTCCCCCATCCTCGCGAAGCCTCTCTCCTTCTCCTTTCTGGTCATGCTCACTCTGCAGGATGTCAGCTCCTGGGACATCGATCCGGAGTGCGTCTCTCCTCAATGCAACCCCGTGAAAACAAGAGCAGAGCTGGAGAGAGTGGAGTGTGTGCACGCCGATCCACAGCTGCTCGATTTTTTCGAACAAACAATGAGTCAAGATGAGTGGCGTGTCATCACTTGTCCCCTGTTTTATCTGCAACTCAATCGCATCCAGCGCATCTCCAAAGCAAGTTGTCTCTTCGTCTGTCGAACTACGAACTCCACAGATTCTGTACTTGTCGTTCTTTTCTGCCATGTAGAAACCCTTTTCTTCCTGCTTTTCCAAACTCTCGGCCTTCCCAGATCTCCCGATCTGCTTCGTTATTCCCTCTTCACTAACAGCAGACCAGAGCTTTGCAGAAGCTGTTGTGACATCGTTTGTTGCGGCTGCAACACATCCTCGTTCTGCGAAATGCGAGCTTCGCTTAACAGGAAAGGTTGCAGAGCAGATGGAGCTCTCGTCGAAGATCCGTTCTCAGTTTGTATTTGTTGGTACCTTGTTTATTATCAGAATGAACTGCTACTAGCAAAGAGAAACTCGTTTTTCATCCTCGGATATCCTCAAGAGTTTTCACGCATAAACTCTGAGTTGTATTTGCTTTCTTCGTCTCTTCCTCACCTTCGAAAGAGACTCGCTTCAATGACGTCTCCAGATCAGGTCTCGATTCTCTCCTGGAACATTCTTGCTCGATGCTACTTCCGACTGAGCTATCGAGACCCCACACATCCGAAACGAACGGAACTTCCCTTTCGTCGAGAGAAGATCCTTCACGAGTTGGAGCGACGCAGTCCTGATTTCGCGTGTTTTCAAGAAATGGACGATTTTCACGAGTTCTGGTTCGAAGAGCTGCAAATAAGGGGATATCGCTCGCTCTACGTGCAACGACCCCACAAGAAGGATGGGTGTTGCATCGCCTATGGAGCAAACTACGAGTGCGAGATGAGCTTTACTGTCAACTACGACGATTTGACTCGCATCGCTTCGCTCGACAGAGACTTGATTGGCCAGGAGAACCAAGTCTTCAACCGTGTATTTGAGGACGATGACGCATTGAAAGCGAAGGAGAAAGCGTTCCATCCGCAGCCAGTGGGTCGCTCTAACGATCCCCAGAGCAACTCCTTGCGGCGACACAGTGTAGGACTGATCGCCGTGTTTCGAAACAGACTAAGTAGCTGCTTGGATAGGAATGAACTGTAGCTGGAAGGCGATGCATAGTGGCTACGACCCACCTCTACTGGCACCCTGCGCTCTCTCAGCTCAAGCTGTACCAGTCGATGATGCTGATGCGAGGCATCCAGGCCGTCCGAGAGAAGTACGGAATGGATCTCCCTCTGTTCGTGACGATGGACAGCAACTCCCAGCCGTACAGCGTGGTCTATGACTACTACCGCTATCTGTGACACTCGTTCGCTTGGCTCATGAATAGAAATCGCTATGTTCACTTGCGAAGTGCCTACGAGGACTACTACTTCGGAGAGGAACCTCTCTTCACCAACTACTCCTATGATTTCATCGGGTGCTTAGATTACATCTTCTATGATCCAGAAACTGTCGAGAAAGAGGGGGTTTGGGAACTGTTGCGAAACAGCGATCTAAACAATGTCTTGGCACTTCCTAGTCCTGTCTGCCCCTCAGATCACATTCCCCTTCAAATGAAGGCACTTTTACTTGAAGAAAGACGTGATTGTCCAGAACCGACTAAGAACGGTACGTTCCGTCCAATTATCACCCAGCCCTTTTTCCAATGTGTTTATACGTTATTTGTTTGTTTTTACACTTCACTTTGGATTCCGCTGTGAAGTACATTTAATTATTTGTTATGGCGATACGTCACGATAAAAAACAAGGTCTTTGCTGTTTTGTTACATCTGATGTAATCCTCCTATTGTGTTCTGGGGTGTTAGCAGGAGCATGCTGGTTTTTGGTTCAACAAGAAACCAGCATTTCCCAAATAATAGTTTATGTGCTTCTTGGATTATTGGGAGGTTTCTTTTTCGTTTTCTCGGTCTTTGGTCTCACCGCGGTCTGTGGAGGTTGTATGATTTATTCTTTTTTCGTTGTTTCTCTTATCCTTTGTATCTTTTGTATTTTGGCTGCTATTTTTTTTACAATTCTTGTAATTCTTTTGTTATGCCTTTATACATAGAACACGAGAGTCGATACATTTAAGCAGAGTATTGTTGATCAAGTTCAGATATGGCTGAATAGTTCATTAACTGAAAGTGATCGGAACGTTACACAGACGTTTCTTAATTGTTGTGGATGGAGTGAACTGAACAATACTGCTTCTGCTTGTGAGTCAGTCTATTGTTCTGTCTTTACTGTTGATAATATTTCTCTATTAATGTTGATTACTGCACTTGTTTCCTTCATTTGTGGAATTCTTTTTCTCGGTTTTACCACATGTAGTGGTTATCGAATGAGAAGTCTACACTACTTTTATTCACTTATTTGTTATTAAACATAATAGAGATTCGAAAGAAATTGATCTGGGTGGTCTTTTAGGAGTGTTGCAGCTTCTACACTTCATTAAACACAAATGACAAACCCTCATTTAAGGGGTCCTCTAGATTTGGTTGTTGCAGTAGGAACTGAAGAGAGCAGGCGATTTGCGTGAAATCGATAGCAGGAGTCCAATCCTCATGAAGAATGTTTAGACAAACACGACCTTGCTTATCAATATTTGGATGGAATATCTAGATAGATAGATAGAAATACTACCTACAGGTGTTAATAATCGGCACTTTGGTGGTGTATAAGGATAATAATCACTCATCTCCAATTCGAAGCAGTACCTGGAATGTTACTCATAGACAAAGAATACTCTTTACCCGTATAGTACCCATCTTGTGGTGTCACTTTCAACTGAATGACCCAAACGTTATCTTGATTTGGTATTTCAAGAGCAGCGCCACATTCCTCATCGAAATCTATGATATCTAACGCTTTACTTCTAACATGAATCGTAACCATGTTTCCAGCGATTTTCTCGCTGTCGTGTATCATATATATCGAGAGCAGAATCTACTTTTTGAATACTTTTGTTTCGAATGTTGATCATGGAAAGTTAGTAAAATGTTGTCTATAACGGTACTACTCGGTCTGCAAAGAGAGTGGATGGAGAAAGAAAGAAAATAGCAGGATGAGAAAAAACAAATCTCCGGTTCAGACACGACAAACGATAACAAAAGTACGTCTTACGAAAATAGTTACTCTCATCTACCACAACTAGGTTGTCTACGATCGGACATTTTCATTCTACCTAACAGAAAACAACTGTATACAACGGTTAACAAATTCCTTAACTGGCTATTACACGATAGAATAAATACAGTATTCCATAGAAGTTTAGTCGGATTCCGGCGTGAACCGGATTTTTATGTTAACTTTTTTCATATTAGTTTTTAGAATTAGAAAATGGCTTCAGATAAGAAAGAAGGAAAAGGATGTATGGTATTTATGAATGTCCTGCTTTTGATTTTGGGACTGTTTATCATCGGATTGACAATTTATGTTAACACGGGAAGCGATATTCCTCCAGTGATTCAGCAGCTCGGAGTAATTCTGGGAATGGGAATTGGAATCGGTGTCGTTCTTGTCATCTTTTCAATTATCGGTTTGTGTGCTTCGTGTGGTGGATGCTTCCTTTTCGTGTATTGTGTTATCATTACCATCCTGAGTATCATCTGCGTTGTTCTGACAATTGCTGTTATCATTATTTGGGTTGGTGTGAAGAACTTGGACGATACTTCGAATGCTATTGTATCGCTTGTGGACAATACGACGATCAGTGTCATTTCTCAGCCTGATTACCAAGCCTCTTGGAAGTCCATTCAGGATGCCTTGAACTGCTGCGGATATCAGGGCTTTGAAGAGACTGGAGATTCTTGCTCTGCCTCTCCTCAGGGACAAGATTGCAGAAATCTGATCTTTGGTACTTTGGTTAATTACAGTCTTGTAAGTTTCATCGTGATCTTGGTGACCACGATCGTGGTAATTATCCTGAACTGTGCAAGCTGTGCAAGAATGAAGAGCGATTGTAGAAATTAACCAGTTGTATTATTGTGAGCTGTTTGTTTCATTCAGTTTTTTCTACATAGATGGCAGGTGGGAGAGTGCATCCAAAGAGAGGATTGACTCAAGTGATAGCTTTGATGATCGGTTGCTTGTTGGTAATGCTGATTGTCTTCATCAGTGTCAATTGGGCGTACATGTCGACCGATGCAATATCTGGGACAAAAAACAACGTGTTCTACCAGGATGAAGTAAGAAATGTACCTGTTTTCCCGACTATGTCTGTTTTGAATCCTATTTCTTTGGTGGCATCTCGTAGTTTTCACGGAAGCAGTGTCCAACAAGCAGCTACTATCCAAACAATCAAAACACAATCAGAAGTGGAGAATTCTCCAGGCAGTGCCGATGAGAATATTTCAGATATATCAGCAGTAGACCCACCAAATAAGAAATTCTCGGATAAAGACTCCGAGGTTTCTGATCATGAAGTAGGTTCTAGTCAATATGACTTGTTTGATACTGTGTTGGATAGAATGAGTCAGCAAGAGCAAGTATCGGTATCTCAGAGCCTTCGGAGTGGTGAACAGCCAGTCGAGGAAGGTTTGAGCTGCAGTGGTACTCAGTTGGCTCAGAGTGTCGAAAAATCGGACTTTTTCCATCTTTCCGATTTTGACTGTAGTTCTACAAACGAAGGGTGGGAGAGTCACATCCCACCTCCAGCAACCAATTCTACACGTGCAAAGCGGTTGTGGTTGAAGAGACGAAATCTTCTTACCGAGTTTTCGGATCAACAAAATAACTTTGACTTCAGTGACCCTAATAGTAAATATATTGTGTTCTGGCCAATTTTTGCTGGAATTGGTAATAATCTTGCTGTTTTTGCGGAAGTGATGTTAATCGCTATGCTTTCAAATCGTAAGTTTTTGGTATATGACTGGGACACTCTTCGTGGTTACTTCTATCTTCCCTTTCAGTTCGAGGTGATTAAAGAAAAAGGTACGATTTTCGGAATTCCAAATATCTAGTGTGGGAGCGAGACCCGGACACTCTGTTTGTGGAGAAGACCAACCAGTGTCCGTTCGACGCCGTGGACGCGTGTCACGGCAAGGTGGAGGCCCGTTTTATCGTGATGCGCTCGACGTGTCTGACGGTGCAGCAGCTGATAAAGGAGCGTTCGGACAAGTCGTGGCTGACGGACCGCGGCGTGCTTGCGAAGACGTTGATCAGTCCTCAGGAGATGGTGCACCACATCCTGCGCTTCCTCTACCGCGAGGTGATGGTGCCGCGTCCGTGGGTGCAGGAGCGGATCGACGCCTTCAAAAGCTCGGTGGAGTGGGGCGAGCGATACGTCATCGGCGTTCACGTGCGCACCGGAGGCGTCAGTCGCGAGGGCACCCGCTGGGGCCGCTTTCTGAACGAGGAGGACGTGCGCGTGTTCAAGGCCTACGCCAGCGCATTGACCGCCTCGTTCGAAGCCGGAACGGCTCAGGGAATGAATCTGAGACGCGCAGACCCAGAGGAGGGCGACCCGATCGAACGGAAAATGAAGGCGGGAAATCACGTGCTGTGGTATGTCGTGTCGGATCAGGAGGCGATCAAGGAACAGTTCAAGAGCGAGTTCGGAGACTACGTGGTGTCCACCAGCTGCGAGATGAAACACACCAACAAAGGCAGGCAGAAAAAGGCCGATCCAGGCTTCACCTGTGCACTCGTCGAAAACTATCTGCTCAGCAGTGCCGACACTCTGGTGCTGACCACGAGAAGCACCTATGGATATCTCGCAAGACATCGGACGAATGTGCCCTATGTAACAATTGATCTTGGTGATTTTCAGAAGTGGAACAAGATGAGTCCTGCTCAGAAAGACACTGTTCCACTTTCTACGTGGACCGTTGATGATATTTAGTGATCGTGTGCCTGTTTGTTGACACTTTACTTTCACAGATGTGGGTTCTGGAGAATTGTTCGTCCCGTTTTGATGTCCTCCAACGTTCTCACATTCTAGATAAGCGGTATGTACTCTACTGCGGAAAATGGACAATCGGCCGAGGATCAAGTTCTTTTTGGACTATTGTACCATGCATAGCATCTTCTATCCGTGTCGCTGTTCACACAGTTTCCCGCCAACACATTTGTCTCGTAGTAGATAATCAGTATGACGCTTTGGATCCCTCTTCTATTATGGAAGTAACAATAAGTGATGTAAGCTCGAAGCACAACTCTAAATGGAATGGGAAACGTTTCGGTCTATCTCTCTTAAATATGTAGCATTGAATGTCCTCAGGTTATCTAAAAAGGAAGAGCAAGGAACCATTCTGCTAACCAACTCTTGCAGTTTTCAGTTATACTTTTTACGATTTTCAACAGTAGAATTCGATGGGAACCACATGTGGTGTGTTTTTCCAGAGTTCCCTCCTCACAGCGCAAAATCCTTCAAGCGAAGTTGAAGCAGCTTGGTACTAGCAATGATTCTCTTTCATCCCAGGCTTCCACTATCTGCAGACCTACGTTTCCAAGCAAGTTCAGTATCTCGTCGTGATTGAGAACTTCGATGGTGGTTCTTTGCACAACTCTAGATTGTAGTGACACCTAAGCTGCTCCAGGCTCTCGTCGAGTGTGTGTGTGTCGTGACACCCAAGTTTGTCGAAGAGCTCTTGTCCACTCGAACGAGTCTTTGCTTGCCAGACTTCAGGTCTTTTTGTCCAAAGCAGAACGACTCGCAGATCAACGTGCTTCCTCAGCCCTTCCGACAGACCGTCCTGGACAACTACACGTTCCACTTTTTCCCTCCAGACTCTCCCTACAGAAATATCGTGCCTTTAGCTGGAGGCAGAGTCGATGCATCGACATCTGCACCACGTGTTTCTTCCGGGAATGACGTCGTGGTGTTCCAGACATCGTTAAACACTACAGGCTCGTCTCCTCGTGACACACAGACGCTCGTCATGACACGATCGATCCCTCCGGAGGCGATGGAGTGGGTCCAGAGTGGATGGATTCCTCTGGAGGAGCAGGAGCTGATGCGATGTCTGCTGTTTTCGGGAGAAATGGAAAACCTGATGTCGCTGGGTAGAGAACGACAGCAGCAGGAGGCCGTGATGATGATAGAATCAAAGACAGATGATCAAAACGAGGAACTGCCTCCACTTCCTCTTACGTTGAAGCGACCTAATCCTATTCAGAGTGTCGATGAGGTGGATGACTTCTTCAACGAACTGGATGCAGCGTCTCAAACGCCACAGCAATCTGTATTTGTATCTGCATCGAAAAAGAAACAGATTCGTCTTGTCGGCAAGGAGAGTAGTGAGAGTGTGGAGTTAAACAAACCTATCAAGGAAGAAGAGATGGATGTGGAAAGCCCTGAGACTCTCCACCAGGCGAGTGATCAGCAAACCAGTCTATCTGTAGAATCTTTGCAGGAGATGGGCAAACTGTCACAGTCAAGTTCATCGTCTCCTGGAAAGGGTAAGCGTTTTGTGAAACGAGCTGTGAAGAAGTCTTGGGAAGTCGTTCCACTTTATCCTTATCATCCATGGTGTGTGTGTTAACAAACACTCTAATAGTACAAAGGTCTTACCAGAAGTTCCCTCCGAAGAAAGGGGAGAAACGTGAGGGATAGGATCGTCTATACGGATCATCATAGGAATCGTATGGAGAATAGCGATACATAGGACGACGTTGATAGGGTCTCTCTTCCTCGTCATACCACTGTCTGTGTGGTCTCTGTGGAGCTGGTTGCTGCTCCTCAGGCAGGACAGTGTACGTAATTTGCATCACATTTTCATCGTCATAATACATCGCTTGGGGAGTCTGAGAAAGATCCACTTTAACGTCAGGCAGCGCGATCACTGTTGTGAACGGAACGTGCTTGATTGATGGACGACTTCCATAGAAGAGGCCATAGTACCCCATAGGACGTTCTTCTCGCACAAATCGATAGCCCTGGAGAATGAGTTTGGGTGGATTTCCAGGCTTTGTTACGCAACGAAGAGACGACTTGTCAAAGTGCACATCTACAAGAATCAGATTTAGCTGATTTCCCTTGCGAAGCCACTGATACTTGGGATTGTAGTCGCCCTTGATTTCTTCGCTTGCTTCTTCGACCTCCGGCTTTGGTTCCTCTTCCATACGAGATGAGGTCTCACTCTCGCTTTCGCTATCACTCTCGCTTGATTCCTCTTCCATTTGCTCTGCTTTGCGCGATGCTTCTTCAGCTTGGAGTCGAGCTTCTTCGGCCTCCTTCTGCGCTTTCTCGGCCTGCAATCGTGCCTCTTCGGCTTTTTGCTGTGCTTCAGCTGCCAGGCGTTCTTTTTCGGTTAATACGCGCTTTCTTTCCTCTTCCTCCTTTCTGCGACGCGCTTCAGCAGCTCGCTGTTTTTCTTCCTTCTTTCTCCTCTTCTCCTCTTCCATTTGTTTCTTCTTTTCCTCTTCCATTTTCCTCTGTTCTTCTTTTCTTCGCTCCTCCTCCATCTTTCTCTGCTCTTCTTCCATCTTTCTCTGCTCTTCTTCCATCCTTCTCTGCTCTTCTTCTCTTCTTTGCTCTTCTTCCATCTTCCTTTCCTCCTCTTTTCTCTGTTCCTCCATTCTTCTCTGCTCTTCTTCTCTTTTTCTCTCCTCCTCCATCTTTCTTTGCTCTTCTTCTAGCTGCTTTCTCTTTTCCTCCTCCTCTTTCCGCTTCTCTTCTTCCATCTTTTCTTGACGACGACGCATCTTGCGTTCCTTCTTTGCACGATTTCGCTTACGACGCGCCTCTTCCTCTGGACTAAGACTCTCCTTCGTCTCGCTTGTCTGCGAAGCCTGCTGACGAGCCTTTGCGAACTCTTCAGGAGACATCACAGGGATCACATGGACCGATTTGCTGCGCTGCAACGAGGGCTGCTTCTGGAGCGAAGGCTTCGGCAGGTCCTCCGTAGGTGTTTCCTGAGCTGGTTCCTCGGGAGGCTGCGGAGACACGGGAACTTCCACATCCGGAGACTCTGCTGATTGAGAAAGCAACGCTTGATACCGAGGCTGCGCCACACATGAACGATAAAACATGGAGAGTGCAACAGCCTTCTCATGGAGTCGAGTCACTGCTTCTTGAAGGAACAAGATCCGCTGCACCTGGTCCTTTCTCTGTTTTCGAATATCCTCATTTCCATTACTAATAACTCCATCCAGCTTCAATAATTCACTTGTGAGGTTTTCATTAAGCATTCCACAATCATATTCATAGGAACTATAGTTTAGACGGATCGAGTAGAGGAAATCATCTTTTAGAGCTATCGATTTCCAATATCCAATAATGGCTTGGAGCAGCAGTTTTTCCCTTCTATTCTGCAGACGCTCAAGATTCCACTCATATTTCTCAGTAGATACAGCGACTGCATTGATGGTGTCAATCGCCTTCTTATATTCCTCACTAGTCAACGGTGATTGGTCTTGACTCATATCGGGGAATTCAATAGGAACAAATCCTTTTCGAAAGAAATTTGAGTTGTTTGTGGAACCAGTCAGAACATTCGAGAAGCATCGGTGGGTGTGCTGATACCTCTCCCAATCTGTGCGTGATATATCAAAAGTGGGTTCGTATGAATTTGAAGTGGGAGAAGGAGAGAAGAAGTTTTTCCCTGTTTCTTGTTCTGGATGAATCATTTACTCTCTTTCATCGTCCAAATCATTTTACGACAGAGCTATAGAGCTACTTTGTAAAGAAGCAACTCCATGCGATTCCTTTAGAATTTGTGATTTGATAATTCCATACGATAGGCGATGCTACGACGAGACAATAGGAATGAAATCAAAATGAATAATATGAACTGGAGCATGACATAACCTACACAAAAACAGAAAAACAATGTATTATAGACTTCCAGTTGTGTTGTTTCTGTGCTCTCTTGCTAGTGCTGGCCTCTTTGCAGGCCAAAAGCATTCCTTCAAGGTTGGAGACTTGATCAACCTGAAAGTGAATGGATTGTCTTCTTCAAAGACGCACATTCCATACGAGTATTACTACTTGCCTTTCCCCAAGGTAGGCCATTGATGGTTACTTTGTGATTCTTGTAGCCTAAGGAGACGATGCACAAGGCGTCTTCTTTGGGAGAGTTGCTAACGGCTAATCATATTGAGAATTCTTTATTTGATGTGCTGTACAAGGAGAATGCAAGCTGTTAGTATTATGACTCTGTGATGATGCGTAGGCATTGCCATCGGTGAGATGGACTATAGCGAGGAGCAGGTGAGAACATTCATCGACTTTATTGACAATGAGTATCTCGCAGAGATTCTTGTCGATAACCTTCCTGGAGTGATGAGTGTTCATACCTCTGACGGTACTACGTATTATGAGCATGGTTTCCCTGTGGGTGGTGTTTTGGTTCAACGTGACAGCAATACTCCAATGGGTTATGCTCTGAACAACCATCTCGATTTTAAGATTTTTTACAATGATAAGGAGACCAAGGACATGAGTGTCATTGTCGGCTTTGAGATCACTCCTCGCAGGTATCTCTTCTCCTCCTCGTCTACTCTAGTATTCGCTATCCGAGTCTCAGCGAGGTTCCGACGACCTGCCAGCTGGAGAAGAGTCCCTCCATGAGCATTCAGGGCAAGGGTGTGAATGTCGAGAATGGGGTATGTTATGGCACTCTTCTCAACTGCAGAAGATCCACGTGATCTACACCTACTCGGTCCAGTGGGTGCCTTCCGATATCCCCTGGAACAATCGGTTCGATCGCTACAGCAACAGCGAGTTCATCGAGGACACGCGTCGCATCCACTGGTTCAGCATCCTCAACTCGCTTCTCGTGGTTCTCTTCCTCAGCGGAATGGTGGCCTTCATCGTGGTTCGCACCGTGTTCCAGGACTTCGCTCGGTACAATCGAGTGGGTGATCGATGCACGTGTCAGACCTAGCTTCCTACCGACGAAAACGAAGAGCTCGATTTGGAGGACAGCGGGTGGAAGATGGTGCACGCTGATTGCTTCAGACCTCCGCAGCGAGGTCTGCTCTTCTTCTGCGTGCTGCTCGGCAGTGGCATTCAGGTGCTGGGGATGGTTGTCATTAGCATGCTGCTCGCCCTCCTCGGCATGATTTCGCCGGAGAACCGTGGCATGATTCTTAACATTCTTCTTGCTCTCTACGTGGCGATGAGCTATGTGAATGGCTACTTCACCCTCTACTTTTACCACAGCTGGGGAGGAACGCACTTTAAGCGAGCCATCCTGCTTTCTGGCACTCTTCTGCCCTGCGTGATATTTGGCATTTATAGTGTCCAGAACGCTTTCTCTGCGTCGTACCACTCCACCACTGCGGTTCCCTTCCTGTCGCTTGTGAAGCTCATCGCCATCTGGCTCTGTCTCTCGTTCCCTCTTGTGGCACTGGGAGGCTTCAGTGGGTTGCGCAAAGCGGTGTACGAACCCCCAGTGGCGACTAGTGCGATTCCTCGTGAGATCCCACCACAGCCGTGGTACGTGCGTCGCCCACTGCTGGTGCTGATTGGAGGCTTGGTGCCGTTCGGCGTGATTTTCGTGGAGCTCTACTTCTTCCTGTCTTCGGTGTGGATGGGTTACGGATACTACTTGTTCGGATTCCTCTTCGCTGTGCTTGTGATCTTGCTGATCACGACGAGTGAAATCAGTATTGTGTTGACTTACTCGCTGCTCTGTGCGGAGAATTACAACTGGTGGTGGATAAGCATGATGGCCCCCGCGTCTTCTGGACTCTATGCATTTGCATTCTCTCTCTACTATCTCGTTGTGGCATTCAACTTGGATAATGTCCTTATAGCGGTGGAGAGCATCGGGTATCTGCTCATTCTCTCAGTTATTTTCTCGTTGCTGACAGGGTGTGTGGGATTCTTGGCTTCATTCTTGTTTGTGAATGCTCTCTTTGGAAGTGTTAAGGTAGATTCGTCTCTTTGTTAACAAACCCGAATACTGGTATTGCTGACGTAAGATCATGTCTTCTTCACTTCGCCAGACACGGAAGTGATCACCGATGCCCGACTGTCCTTTCAGGCGTTGTCTCTTCAGTTTCTCCTTGAACTTCTCTCTTCCCTCTCTCTTCACTAGAGTGAATTATTACCACTACTCATACACTTATAAAACTCGTCATACAAACTTCGTTCTTTTCGTACACGTTCCTGCCGCTCCTTTTCATTTTGAATTTCTTCTTCAGTACGTTTCTTCTCAGCCTCCTCTCGCTCTCTTGCTTCGCGCTGTAATCGTTCCTCCCGCTAGCGATTATACCACTACTTTGCATATACACTCTCTTCTGCTGTCATTGCTCTCTTCCTTATGGGTCCATTTTTGCTGAAAAACTTGATTACGCTCTCAGTCTCCTATTTATGACCAGAGATGAGATAAAATACATAGCCGTTTGCCTTTAAATATTCTGGTTTATCTATATTCTCAAATACATCAGTAAACGAAGGAATGACCGGCTTGTCTGTTTTCTTTGGTTCCTCCTCCTTCTCCTCAGTCTTAGTCTCCTATAATTATACTATCTCAATAATTACCCACTATTGTTACTTTGACAGGATTGTCACTTGCAGACTCAGAATCGCTACTACTGTCATCTGAAGAGTCACCATACGGAACTAGAGACAACATAGTATATAGTATTATGATTCGTAACAAACATCAACGCTATTGAATTACAATAAAAATGTATTTGACAGTATAGAGGCAATAAAATACAACGCAGTAGAAATGACAGTACCCTTTTCTTCTTCTACTATTTCTAATCAGCTGTTCCTCAAACCTACCTTTAATCAACTCGCTCAGCTTTGATAAGGGCACAATCATTGTGTAAATACTCTCTGTATCTTCCAGTTGCTGATGAGGACTCTTATTCGACTCGTCGTCGACATCAATCTCTGCTACATAAGCTAATTGTTGTTCATTGCTTTTCCAAGGATCAGAATAGTAGGGAATCAGATACTGGAACTAGAGTTAGGGTAGCTATCTAAAACTACGTCAGAAAGCTTCCCAACAAACCCAGTTTCTTCATGAAGTTCACGAAGTGCAGCATCTCTCGGGGTTTCTCCAGGATCGACAAGACCTTTGCTTGATTATTGCACTACTGGATATACCTGCAGGAACACCCAATGTATATGCTTCTACAGGTGCTCGGTAATTACGTATCAACAAAATATGCGGCTCCTTATACATGGAGCCTCTTACAATTGGAATTATAATGGTTCCTACACATTCAAAGAGCAAACAAACAGTATACCGTCAATCATTTGATTTTTCGTTACTCGTCGGATGCATTCGTATTTCTACGACTTATAAATACGATTATTGTATACAGCCTTCTCTCCTGTTGAAGGGAGTGTGTATGTCAGCTCACCGACTTGGATATAGTTTCCAATATACTTCCAATCAACAGTGCGATCTGCCGAGTTTTCGAGTGAATCACAATGTGGTTCCATTAACAAACAAAAGTAACTTAATTCTACAATCCTTCGTTTTACATATGTTATTATCTTGATGATTTCTTCCCTTTCCAATCTACTTTCTAACTAGATATTACTTCACCTGAGTATAGTCACCTCTCTGTGGATGCTTTCCTCTATCTGATCGTCCCATGAAACACTGTCCCTATCCATGAGATTTTTCCAGATAACAATAAATGAGTTGAGCAGGAGCTTCTTGCGACTTCCTCTCCATTTGTAGTCCACTAGTTCACTTTCATGATAGGAACCAGCTTCTGGGCTGGTTGGACTTGCATCGGATGTATCTGAGATGTGAGAAAGCCGTTTTCGAGCAGCGATAGAAGCATTTGAACGTTCAGATCGATATTTGTGGTCATGCTTTGATTTTCTGTAGAGAAGAGACTGGCTCTGACTTGTATCTCCAGTGCTCGAAGAGATAGAGAGTGTTCCATCAGAAAGTGGGATTAAGATGAACTGTACTAGAAATGCTAAGGATATAGAAGCCGTTGTTAATAGAGTCAAGAAATAGATTATCTTTTTTTCTGTTGTTCTTTCTATAGGGAGGACCGTATATAGCGGGATCTCTGTATACTTCGCCAGTTAGATAGTCACGCAGCTGCTCCTGAGAGCTCCCTCGCATAGAAAAGCTCCTCATGTCAGAGAATGAGTACTACAAATAAGTGGAGTTGAACAGAGAGCTACCTCCTCATCCTTTGTGATAGGAAAGAGTTTCCCCCCCTTGGAGATTGTGATGTCCCATGTCTTGGGAGTAGCAGTTTTCTTAGCTGGATCTGGAGGCAGTAGGTAGTCCTGAAAGAACCCGAGCCCGAGTGGTTCATTCATCATACAGTTTTAGTGAAACAAACAAAGCTATTACATCGTACATCAACTATCATTTACACTGGTCTCTGGAAGGGAGAGTAGGACAGGGAAATGGCAAGTGGATGCCGTTTCTGTTGAGGAAGGCATAGACAGGAGGAACATATTCCAGAGGAATCGTTTGTATCCACTCGACGATCTGCTGAGTCTGCTTGTTCATCAGTCGTTGCATAAGCAGAGGGAAGTCGGGAGGAAAGAAGAGGATTCGGACTGTCATGCTGTTTTCGACGTAAATAATCCCGTACACGTGATTGTCTTCGCCGAACAAAAAGGGCATCACATCTCCGTTCTGTTCTCGCGTGTCGGACACGATGTTGACCAGCAGATCTACGGCCTGTTGCGAGGCCTTCGTCAGATCGTCCAGCGAGATATCGATCTGATCGTAGGGCAGCTGACTCTTCTCCAGCATCTCCTTGATAGGCTCTCTCTCCGCGTAGGCGACACTTCGCAGCTGATAGAGCGGAAAGATGCTCCGCTTGCTGCGCTGCTCTGGATAGGGATAGAAGCGACTCGAGTCTGTCGGCTCGCTGTAGTACTGCTCCACGAGCTCTCGCTGCGAAAGCTGCGCGCTGTCCGTCTGTCCGTTCAACGGAACCACGATCGACAGCATGTCGACGTTCTGCTGCTGGCCGAAATACGAGGACTTCACTTGGATGAGGATGGAGGGAACGAGGCGCACGAACTGGGGATCGCACTCGTAGCTCTTCGGGACCGTGCAGAAGAGCTCGCGATTCACCTGCACCGTGGAGGCAGCGTTGATCTCGAGCAGCTGACCATTGGTACTGCTGCAGATGTTGCCCAGAGGACTCTTCTTCCAGTCCAGGTGCGACTTGTTGAAGTACACGGGCGAGTTGATGATGCAGGCGATGAAGCGGTTATCCCATCGAAATGGCGACAGCATGTGTGCACTTCCTTGGAACTCCCACGGAGGATTCGATGACTGCAGCGCTAGTGGAGAAGAAATCAAAACATATAGGATAGGAATAGACAGTTGCCGGATTCGACCTCGCCCCTACTAATGACATATCCACGACAGTACAAAAGTATCACATTCCTGAGATAACACATATTCGTGCATCGTATTGACAGCACTTCGAATCAATGTAGAGCAACTTACGACATCAACAGCTTGAATCTTCTGAATCACCTCAAATAAATGTGGATGAGAGTGGGTACCGAAATAGCTTCATTCTTTTCATAGAATCGGATTCTCTTTTGCGGTTTTCCAGTAAAGATAGCTATCTGATAATCGTTAGCACATAAAGAGACTAAGTTAACTGCCTTAAGTGTAATAGCAATATAAACGATACTGCATTTTTTGCTACTGTGATGATTGACTGTCTCGATGCAGTCAGCTGATTCATATGTGCAGAAGTATCTATCAGCAGACAAACGATCATCCCTTGAATAATTGTGCTGGATTTAAAAGAAAAGCCGATTTCTGGAATGCATGGAGATTAATTCTTAAATACCCCTTCTTTTTTGTTTAGAGTTAACACAACCTGGTTGTAATAATGGAGTTTGTCACAGTACACATCTCCTATGCCATCTTGCAACTGTATTTCAATAATATAGAATGTGTTTAAATCGCTTAAATAGTCATTCCACTCTGTAGTATTCAAAACTGATGGGTACAACAAAAGAGCGTTATTTTGATTGAATCATATTATGTATTACAGTGCTAATCATATCTAGCTAGAATATTTGATTAATATCTCAATTCTGGAAATGATTGAAAAATTGCAGTTGTACACTATTATATGATTGATATGGATAAACAGTGTAGACACAGGAATCTCTATCCCCTTCTTCGAATCCACTATGATCTAGAAACAGAACTGCACAACATCTATCACCGGTATCCAGCCTTCCAGTTCTGTCTCAGATTTGATACTGTAAGTATTCAACAAATTATTATTCGTCTGTTCTCTTGGTATCTGATTGGCGGTTACAGAAACGTGGAAATGTGGAACTAAATCACTACACATAAAATCTTTGTTGTGGGGTATAATTGTTATGCTTGCTACTGGTATGCTTTACTTTTCTATTGGATTGCTTATATCTAGTCCGTTCTGTTTCAAAGGTATCATTTGTGAGAGCCTTTTCCGCTTCTCCTTTTGCTAATGTTTTTATTTTAAAGAATGTTGTTACGATTAGGTTACTCGTCCTAAGCCTGATCCAATTTTCTTCCTCCAAGAACAATTTGATGCTGACCAGGATCCTAGAAAGATCATTCTTGGTGTAGGTGCGTACCGTGACGAGCATGGAAAGGTTTGTTAGTGATTGTTGTGTTGATCATAGCCCTATGTTCTTCCCTGCGTGAGAGAGGCTGAGAAGAGATTGTGCTGCACTCAGGATCACGAATATCCCTCTCTGATCGGTATTCCCTTGTTTTACAATTCTGCCTGCAAGTTTGCCTGGGGTGATAAGATCTACAACGAGAAGAAGGACGTGATTGCGAACGCCCAGGCCATCTCTGGTTCGGGTTCTCTCCGTCTTTTGGCTCAGTTCTTGAAGAACTGTAACATTGTGGGACAGGTGAACTTCCCTAATCCTACCTGGACGAACCAGCACACCATTTTCCGCAATGCCGGCATTCCGACCGGAGACTACACTTACCTGGACAGCAAGGCTCCCGTCCTGAACTTCAAGGGCATGCTGGACGACATCAACAAGGCTCCCGATCACTCCTGCTTCATGTTCCATGCCTGCGCTCATAACCCTACCGGAGTGGATCCCTCGCACGAGCAGTGGGATGAGCTGAGCGAGCTCTGCAAGAAGAAGAACCACGTCGTTCTTTTCGATGCCGCCTATCTTGGCTACTGCTCCGGAGACGTCGCCAACGACGCCTACTCCTTCCGCAAGTTCGTCTCGGACGGCCACAACGTGGCCCTCACTCTCTCCTTCTCGAAGAACTTCGGTCTCTATGGAGAGCGAGCCGGCATCGTGTCCGTCGTCACCGCCAACCCGAAGGAGCGCGAGAACACCATCGAGCAGCTGAAGATCGGCGCTCGCTGCCTGTGGTCCTGCCCTCCTCTGTATGGCGCTCGCATCGTCACCACCATTCTGAACGACCCCGTACTGTTCAAGCAGTGGGAGGGAGAGTGCGCCGCAATGTCGCAGCGCATCAAGGACATGCGTGCTCTGCTCGTGGAGAACCTGAAGAAGGCTGGCTCCACTCGCGACTGGTCTCACATCACGAAACAGAGCGGAATGTTCTCTTACACGGGTCTCACTCCCGAGCAGATCGACAGACTTCGTACCGAGTTCCACGTGTATATTCTCTCCTCCTCTCGAGCTTCTGTGGCTGCTATCAATCCTAGCAACGTGGAATACCTTGCCAAGGCTATGCACGAAGTGACCAAGTAATGTATCGATGTAGTGCGCAACGTATGGACGTAAGTATAGTTTTTGACTTGTTTGTTCAACAATCAAGGAAAAGCGAGACATCCGGATTCACACCGTTCATCTTCTCAAGAACCATGAGATGATTGCGAAGCTCGTACACTTCTGACTGGAGCTGGTCGATAAGATGGTTGGTCTGTTCATCTCCAGTGGATATCATTTGGCCATCGTTCTCTGTTGCCACTTTGGCGAGTACATCCTCGAAGTAATTGTACATCTGAATAGCCATCTCGAATTTCTCTTCACCCAATTTCTTTCGAAGTTTTTGTAGGTCCTCATTCCCCGTAAGTCCCTATTTGTCCACTCCATCCCCCTCGCATACCTGAAATGGATTCTTAAACATGACACTGTTCTGATCACGGGAACTTTTCCGTAGCCTTTCAGAGGCTGCATTCAACATTTTGACAACAGCACTCCGTTTTATTTGTCTCCTTGTGTATTTTCGTTTCTGGGGATGCCCAGTGCCGTTCTCCGCCACCTTTTTCTTCCGATTGCGCGACTCCAACTTCTGCTGGAATCGCTGCTGATACTGACTCAGTTCTTCCTGGCGAATGGCCCACTTCGATCCTGTATGGCGAAAAATGCCTGTCGAAAACAGAGCTCCATTGAGAGCCTTGGTTCGATCGCCTTTGTATTTGGTTCCATCAGTCTTTCGAAGATCGTCAAAGCTGTCTCCGATTTGTGCTAATATTTCCTCGATGCTGAGCGACGTTTTCGACCGCTCTATTGAAAAACAACTGCAAAAAGACATACGCAACACCTCTACGATCTTACCCACCAGCGTGGTCGGCATTGGCTTTCGATCAACGTCTGTCTGGACGTGATAGGTCTAATAAAAAGATACCATTTCCATGTCTCCTTTCAGTTCTTCTCCTCCTACTATACGTGCAGAATCCGACTCCATATGCTGACTAGCATATGGAAGAAGAACATTCGGCTCGATACGAGTGTACATGGAATTTAGGTCTTCAACGAGACTTTCTTGATTTGTATCCTGATCGTGGTTATTCTATTCTCACAATTATATAAGAATCTTACTGTCATGAGTGTAGGGAAGGCAACGCGTGACTCTTGAGGAATTGCAACAACAGAATTCTCTGTGTGTACTATAGCCGATGGCTATGGATCAAAGACAGATACAAAACGTACAATTTCCCTTGTAACGAGGTTTGTGCTATCACTATTCTGTGGTTCTACTCGGTAATCATTTTATAGATCATCCAAACCATCCTGCTGTGTAGTCACCGTCAGATTAGATGCATACATGTTCTACTTATTGTTTCAATCATTGAAAACATACTGATCCAGATACTCCACTCTTTTCATTGAATGGACTCTCCATCATACATTGTTTTTAATTCGACAAAATTGGGCCAAGTACAAACAGAACAGACCTTAATTTTTAAACAAACATTGATGACTAAATATACAAACTAATAATCGGAGAAAGGTATAGGTACTTCCAGATCCGCTCTAGAGATCAGAAAAGAGTCCCACAACCTACCTGAACTTACCACAGTTGTTGACCTGTTCATTCTCCATTCGAAAAATATTCCAAATGTTCCTTCTCATGATCTCTAAACAACCAAAAATAAGAAGGATAACATTCTGGTCGTACTGAGTCATCTACCAATTATTTTTCGACCTAAATCGCACGAGGTACAACTTCAGTATCCAAGCAAACCGAAGAATTGTGTTGTTCACAATTGCAAAATAGTAAAATGCAGGATATGGAATCAGGCACTTCGCTCGAAGACATGTCTTTTCTTTGAACCGAAGTAGGCCTACAATCAATTCGTTCCTTCTCAACTACCCCAGTCTTCATGCAGATCCCAAAAGAGTGCGTAAAAAGTGTACACTGTTTGAGCAATCATATAAGGGATTGTAAAAGATGACAAACTGTTTGCAATAATCGACAAAAGATACTTGATACCATTATAAATGCTTGGATACAGTTCCCTATTCTTAACAAATCCTCTCTATACTACTTGCTGTCATGGTATCGTCGCAAATTCTGAGCAAGTCGAATGAACTGAGGCAAGATACTCAGCGTTAGCTGGATAACTAGTAACGTTGTATCTGAATAGTTCTCATATGGATCTCTGAAATCCAAAAACGCACCTGTGCTCAGACTGATAATCACATGGAGTAAATCCATCAGAGTCTGAGAGTGCGATGTGAACTGATCACCGAGAAAGAAATCAGGGAATCGTACATAGTAGAAAGGCACGAATAAAATCTTTACGCAATGACGAAACATGTACCACCGGTAGGGTTGATACTATGCATGAGACAGAGAAGATATCACTACGATTCCAGGAGTGGGAAGAGTACAGAAGGACAGGATAATGAAGGAGACGGGGCAAATATAAGTGATCTGTCGAGGAGTAAGGATGACCTCGGTAAACGAACAGTAAAACCATAGATAGAAGAGACCAAGAATCACAAGGGTGTAAACTAAGTAGTGAACATCGCATAACAATACAGGAGGCAATGAGGAATTGATCCAGTGTATGAACCAACTGCGGTTTATACTTTCCAAATATAAACTCATAGTTGATTTTATGCTTTTGAAAGATCAAGATGTCGAATCCCCACAACCAAATTTGCAGCACAAAAAAGACTTGAAGGCGAAAATAGCACCACAAAGACGCTCTTTGTGACTCAGAGAGCTGAATGGGTTTCTAATGCTGATACTACAGAGGATGGAATACATGCAACAGAGCCAGTATGATCGCACTCAGCAAAATAAGCGAAGCTCCGATCTACCCCTCAGTCTAAACTCATGTTCAAACATTCATTCCTATAAAGAAACTGTTGATTGTTGGATGACTGCGATCAATGTTCACTCGAAGGTCGTTCATCGTTCGACTCGATTTATCGCCAATAAATCGTCGCCACAACGATTCGATCCGAGCCATCACTTCGGGGAGATCTCGTTGTCGACAGAAGCTGAGGTTGTTCAAGGCATTGTTGATGGTGCCACGACTGGCGAAGTAACTGTTTTTGTCGTGCTTCTTCAGAATCTTGTCAATGGCCTGTTTGTTCAGCATGCAGTAGTTCTTCAGATAACCTGCCATGCGGTACAGTTCCTTCAGTCCAAACTCCAGTTGTCGATAGGTCTGAGACTGCGTCAGAGTTGACAGAGCATTGGTGCTCCGCAGTTCACAGTAGCGTTCCACTTGTTTCTCATAGGTGCACACCTTGCTCTTACAGTCATTCAGCTTCGCAATGTACCACTCATTGACCATCTCGATCCCATCCTGGATCTTTTTAAAGAACTCCCTTTCGTAATGGACAATCAGTCCCTAGCTAATAGTCAGAGAAGATAGATACACTGCTTTTGGGTAGAATGCACTGAAACTGGATACGCCCAAATTCATCCTCCCAACGCTCCTAATCATGACGTGATACCCATAGTAGTACATCTCGATCCAGCAACTCTACCACTAGGTCTGTGGTTACTGATGATGTGGAGGTAGAATAGTAGCTACAGCTTTCTACATGTCAAAGACACGATCTAAACGTACCTAGA
Source organism: Blastocystis sp. subtype 9 (assembly GCA_000963465.1). NCBI lineage: Eukaryota > Bigyra > Opalinata > Blastocystidae > Blastocystis > Blastocystis sp. subtype 9. The sequence continues at coordinate 23,022 of JZRO01000306.1, forward strand.
AGCCTTTCTTCCAGATCACTACCATCAGTAGAGATCATTCCGAGGATGTCTGCACTCTCGATTCTTCTAAAATGTTCCTGGCTCTCTGCATCATCATAAAATGATACAAATCCAGAAGGAGTCGCTGGTTCTTTGGTATTCTCTACCGATGAATAGCGTAATCAACTGAGCATACCACTCTGTTTTATTTGCTCTATGATCTTCTTTAATTCTTCATAGTTAATAAACTAGAATCACACTAACATCCAAGACTAACCTTATCTCTCCACTCAGGGACGATGTTCTGCAATAAATAGTGGCCAAATTTCACCATTAATGAGTTTCAGACGACCATGTAAGGAATTACCCTTACCGCGGTTAACCAATAATATGAATGGTGAAGATTCAGCAGCACCAGCAATTGAATCTTCAGTCTTAGTCCATATTTATTCACTCATTACAGAGTCTCATCAATTATTATTCTTTCTATAGTATATAAAATGATACGTAGTTCCATTCAACAAACATCCAAAAAGTAACAAGAATATGTATTTAATTATGC
>JZRO01000307.1:0-19038 GCA_000963465.1 Blastocystis sp. subtype 9
ATGACCATTGTGTATTGAACAAAAATGCAGAACTAAAAATATTCCTGTATTGCTTCCTTCACTCTTCTCCTTTCTCTGTTCTTTTCCATGTTTCGATTGTTCATTTTATTCCGTTCTGTTCTATCATCTAACCCTTTTCGAATCTAGTGGTAATAGCAATCTGCAACAGCAACGCGATTCCGAATCTCCAAACTGGTGATATTCTTTTTCTCTTTCATTCTTATTTGTTTTTGCATTTCCGGGTGGAGTAGCGGGCACTTTCGAGCTTTATGTCCAGGTTGATGACAATGATAGCATACGTCCTTCGCTACAACTCTGGAAGTCTCTGACTCTGATCCTGATTCAGTCTCTGACTCTGTTTCTAGTTCTTCACTTTCCCCTTCTCTTAACTGTTCAATTTCTTCGTCCCTCACAACATACTCTTCTTCTTTGACTTCCTCCACGTTTGTTTCCTCCTCCTCTTCCTCCTGATCCTCTTCCTCGCGACCTTCTTCTTCGTTATACACAATGTCGGCCATCTACATCACACCAATTTCCTTTTCTCACTTCTAGAAGCAGATCTTCGTCTTCTGCACTGAATCCACTCGCCTGTACATTCTTATCTAGTTTGAATTCATTCGTTATGTCGCTTAATTTGGGTTTGTCCTAGTGTTCATTACTTCTTACGAACTCACGTCTCGTTCGTATGAAAAATGACGCCGGAAGAAGCGAGCCACGCATTCCACATCACGATCGAAGTATCTATGTTCGACTGAACAGACCGATCGTACAGTTCTGCATTCTCATGTGATGTACTCACCATCTGAGGAAAGTCGATGAGAGTAAGCGACTGCGATTCTTCGTCCAAAATCAAATTGAACTCGTTGAAGTCTCCATGAATCAGTCCATGTCGAGCCAGGTCGATCACTATGTTCATCATCGCATCGTAAAGCTACAACTGTCAATTGAAGTCACTGCTTACCTTTTCCGGCTCACTGTACTCTGCAAGTTGATAGAGAGGGATTCCCTTTGCTAGTGACATCAACACACAGTGCCGATTTTGGTCCACTGGACGAGGAACAGGGAAACCTGCGTCATACAAAGCCTTCATGAATGCATATTCCTTCACTGCAGCAAGTCTAGACATGTACATCCAGCTAGCACTCTGACGCTTTCCCAAGTAGTCTCGTTTCTACTGTTTAGAAGTAGAATGGACTCTACTTGCTTAATTGCTCGAAATGAAACGCGACCTAAGCGCTGAAGCTTCAAAGCAAGAGTCTCTCCTTCCTCGTTTTGAACAAGGTAAATATCGGACTCCTTTCCAACTCCTATCTTTCTCCCAACAGAAACAATATTTCCTCGCTTCATCATTGCTCGAAGAGCAAGATAGTCATATCCCAAGTACGTTAATTTATATCCATCGTAACTATTTTATCAATTCCAACCATTTGAACAATGTACACTTTTCTCTCATGGGCAATTAACTTATCTCGAAGAAGGTCGGACAGTATCTTGTGAACACCCCCGTGACGGAGATTAGATAAAGAGACAATTAAGGGAACCGGTACGACATCGTGATTTTTCATGCCCATTTCTATTGAGGTCAATACACGGAATGCATCCGTAGTCATATATCTATTTAATTACCAGACATCATAAAACTCAAACCGTAATACCTTAGGATCTAACTTCATAGTAATCAAACTATTTCTAACAAACAAAAGACCTATTTACAATGAATTACATTTTAATGATTCTTATTGTGGACTCTCTCACTACGATAAACTTCACTCATACAGTATTACAATGATCAGGAACAGTCTTGAAGAGATCTCTGACCCGAAGGAGATACACCTCTGCGACAATCTACTTCATGAAAGCGAGGAGACACTACCATAACGATGATCACGATTACCAAGAAGATGGCAAGACTGAGGTAGGACGCGTTAAATTCCTCGACAAAGAACATGTACACTATGTAAGCCGAGTAAGCGAAGAGAGCCGTGATGATAATGGGAACACACCATAACATCTGTATATGAGTCGCTACTGTCACTCAAACAATCGTTAAATGACTTTTTTCGTAAAAATTGGGAGTTGCAGCATTGGCTACCATGAAAGAAAAAGCTACAACTACAAGAATTACACCTAAGATTGTAGCAGGGTAAACAGTCTTTTCTTGTTCCCATTCATAAGAAAAGATACTGGCAAAAATACATAAGCATATCACGGAGGTAATCTGTAGTTAAAAGAGTGTTATAAGTATACAGATGCAACAATAGAATAGATGACACTGTACCGGTTGATTTTCTTAATTTGGGCAAGAACTGCACTAGTAATATTACTAAGATATCAAAATGTCAACAAATTACTACTTTGCAGATAGTTCTCGCTTTGTTGCAGCAATTGCTTCAATGTCTTCTCCCATCTCTTCATCCAACTTATCTCTCAACCGTTTGCATGACAGGTGCTTCTGCCCTGTCTCACCCAAACTGAAAACTGATGCCTTGTCTTCCATTGGATAAGTTTTGTCTTACTGCACAAAGTTTGTGAAACTCCCTATTGTTCCATATCTTTCTTCGAAACACAGTAGTAATTCCAAGAAATCTGTAAAATCCCTGATTTAATACTGTAGTTATTTATAAACAAACAGAAAACACTGTAACAATTAATCCATTGCCCTTTCCTTGATGTTATTAATATTCTACATCTCAAAAAACAAGATTTTTCACTGTAACTGCATGAGTTGGTTTCCCAAAAAACTTGATTCTTGTGACAGTAGTACTCTCTGATCCACGATTTTCTCTGATGAATATCTAGAATCAAAATCAAAGTGTACACAGTACCACGACTGATGAAACATTGTTCCATTTCATGGGTTTCAACTTATTAGTTGACGTAGGACTCAAGTCCTCTTCAGTCAAAGAGAGTGTCTAGGCTAACAGTAGATACAATATAATACCTCGGTGGCAACAAGATTATCCACATCAGAGAAGCTCACGTCAGTAATGTTTGCAAAGAGTTCTACTTCAGTGGGAGCAGAATCTACATAAGACTGGAACTGAACTTAATACCGTCATTTGGAGCTTCAATACTTATAGAGAACAGTTTTACTGGTTCTGTAAAAGGCACGTTCCTTGTTAAGAAAAGCCATGATTCCTTCACAAAAAGATATAACTATTATTATCTGTGGATCTACTCGACTTTCAATCCCATTTATACAATCTTCGAATAGAAATTCCACGTTACTTTCCTGTGTCGCGTTCAGTACCTTTAAACGCTTCGTATCAATGTACTTGTTAAGGTCCTTATTTGCAGAGAGCATTTTACAACAAAAACAAGAAAAAATAAAACACAGAAATCACTTTTCTGGAACATTGGCGAGATCTTCAGAAGGATGATTTCGAATGAAGTCTCCAGCACTCAGTTTGCAAACTGCGCAGATCTGCGACATCAGTGCGTTCACTGCAGCCTCCTGAGAGATCACGCTCCTAGACGGAATACAGTTCAGCAGTTCCTCATTCGCTGGGACAAATAACGCCTACAGTTCGCCGGACTTCATTCTCCTACCGCATCAGTCTTTGAGAGCAAAGGAGAATCCTTTTCCCCACACATGCCGATCACAACCACGCCTCGCTTCTTGAAGATATCGATTAAACCCGTGACATCTTCATTCCTGCCTGAATGCGATATCAAGACCACGCAGTCTCCCTTTGACAGATGTCCAAGATCCCCATGCTCCCATTCAATCGCAGGAACGAACTGGGAAGAAATCCCGATCGATGTCAGTGACATCGCCATCCGCTGCCCCACCGAACCAGAGCAGCCTTCGCCTGAAATGAACAGCTTGTGACCGTGCCGATGGTTCTCATCGATCATCTCTGCAACGCGCTCAAACTGCTTCTCGTCGATCGTCTGTGGCTCATCGATGCCCATCAGTCTCACCTCCATTACCATCTTCAGGTTGTTCTTGTCTTGACGCAGCGAGTCAATCACTGGGTTCTCAGGGATCGACGGCTTCGCAGCGTCTTCAGCCAGCGTATCGCTCATCGGCACCAAAAACAAGTCCTTCACGATATTCATGTCATCGACGCTGGTCATCTTCATCACACTCTCTGCATCGGGAAGCGTTCCGAACTGCTGGCAACACACAGCACCTGAGAGCGACCCCAAGTGGCCCAGTCGCCTCACCTCCTCCTCTGTCTGCGGCATGCCCCAGTGGTACAGTCCTGCGATCAGTCCACCGAGGAATGCGTCGCCAGCCCCCGTGTCGTCGGCCGTGTCGATGTCGGGGATGATGCGAATGCCGATGCCGTCGTGGCCACGGACACACAGACCTGCCCCCTTGCGACCGGAGGTGACCGCAACGAACTGCGCGCTGGGACAGCGATCCGCTATTCGCTCCGCAGTGATGCAGGGCGGTTCCTGGAGGAGCATCTGTGCGTCCAGCTCGGGAAAGAGTTCAGGGACGTCACCCTGACTAGAGTGGAGAGGAGACACCAAGCGTACTTGACCTTGAGGACCTCGCAGCTGCTCAGACAGGCTTCCAGCTAGCGCTGAGCACGGCGAATCACACCTACGTCTTCGTTCGACCCCAGCTGCGCAGGACCCACTGCCACACTGCATGGGAGATCCATGTCCAAAAAACGGAGGATTTTTCGCTCTCCTGCAGCCTCGAAGAAGGAACGGACACCGGCCAGAGGGACTTGAGAGATTTCGGAAGTCACGATCTTGGCGTTGTCAAGGTGAGGAACAAAGTATTTAGTCACGACTTCTGGGGTTATGAAGCTCGTCGCACCACGAAACATGTAGGTATGTTGATCTCCATTCCTAGCAGTCAGCGAATAAAATGACACAAACGAGTCGATAAATAGATGAGAAACAGAAGTGTGAAAACTGTCATCCACAATAATATAGTCTGTGTTTACACCAATCTCTTCCATTCGTTGACGAAGAAGAACGCCGTATTCATCAGTACCCTAGAGTGTTGAAAAATAGACATCTGAAACCTGAATTGCTAACAATGCAGTAGGAACGTTGAGAATCTGTGCCCAAGACAAATGGTTCAGTGTAATACCACCTCCAATTCGGAAATCTTCATACTACACAGAACAACAGTGTCCCAATCATACTTTACTCTCATCAGCAAAGTACCCAACACCGCCTGCTTTGGGAATGCATTTAATTGAAGAGACGATGCTCATCAAGTTACTACCGCATCCCAACACTCGAGGTATCACCTTTCCTTTCTTTGTAATAGCTATTCGTGAGGTGGAATAGGGCTCACCAACCACTCAGAAGATCAATGCTGTGGCGAATCATATGGCGGGTAGCGATTCTTTGAGCTACCAGAATGTTTTATTAGCAAACAAATCAAATATCACACATTTTATACTTAACATCCCACACCTTTTTCGATGCCAAGTCAAACGTCTTAGCAAACAGCTCTAAAGGGACAGTAATCCACTGATTCAGAATCTTGTCAGTAGAACGCTCTGCCATCGAGTATTTCATGTTGTCTGTTGACGTCTTATAAATTCCATAAAACAGCAGGTTCGATTTACCCGCCATATTCCGATAGTACGCCTCGTTGAATTTTGGCGGATTAAACTCGATAAGCGCTCCAAAAGGCTCCATAAACATTATATGTGTCATAGCAGCTCCATGCATGCTCACATATATGTCAACACTCATTACGCTCCGTACTTGCTCCTCGAATGTCCTCGGAATGTTCTCTTCTACAACAAGCTTAGATCGATTCGAACGGCGCATATAGTCCAGGATCTCGTCAACATTCTTCACTCCTCTTCTCCCGCCATTTCGATTCAAATACAAAACCGAAAGTTTTTCCGGAACTCGTGTTCGGAGAGAATGGTGAAATTTCCGATAGGCGAGAAGACGAATAAGCATTGATTCGCGCACATTGACAAATGTGTCATACATTCTTGGCACAATTCGTGCAATAATCTACAACAGACATCTCCAGCTCAACTACACCTCGACGAGCACAGAAGGAGAAGTTCATGGAAGCATACTCCGCTCCTTCGATGAAATGTGGATAGAACGATGCAGGAAAGACTGTCTTTGCTAGATTGTAATACTCCACGCCCCATTTGTAGTGTCCCTTGGGATCACCGTGAGTGAGGTTCTGATTCACTATGTCCGGATAGTAGACAACATTCTCCATCTAATGTTAACAACAGAAGAGACAAGGACGCGAGGAAGCTCGGAAGCATGATGGACGTAGCGAAGCATGTTATTAACCCACTCGGTGTGGTGGTAAATGTTGTTCCATCCGCCCCAACCACGGTTAATGAAGAAATACACATTATCCAGCACTGTCATCCCCGCGGGAAACGAGGTGAGAGTATTGTTCCGGAAGTAGATGTAGCGTTTGTAGTACCATGAATAGAACTCGGCTGCAGGTTAGAAAAAGCAGGAATCTGTACTCGGATACTTCTTTCGTGGATACGATTTCTTGTTGTTAATCAAGTAAATACTCTTGTTTTTTTCAAAAACGCAGAAGTTCTCCACATAACGCCAGTCATTGGCCACAGGTGTAAGTGCCTCGTGTGTACTCCTATAGGTTACAAATCGCCCATACAGGTACACTTGGAGATTCGATGCAAAAGTGTCCCAATCAGGTGATCTACTTGAGACAACGGAGATAAACTTACGACGTAAAAGTAGGCTCTTCATATAGAGACAGAAAAGCAGCAGAAGCAATCACTCTCCTCTCAGAAGGAGGAATCATGGCACGAAAAGGAAAACGCGTATTGCTGTTCATGATAAGATGGAAGATGTGCTACGTGTCTGATGGGGAATTCGTATTCCAGGATGTTTCTTGCTCCTGAGCCAGAACTGTTGCTAGAGGCGAGTTTCCCACGGACGAGATCTTTTTCCCACGAATAATTTTCCCGTTTGATCCGAGCGAAAAGGATTTCCGTAGAACATCGGCAGTGCTGTCAAGAAAAAACAGAAAGACTAGAATATATATAAACAAATCGATCTTTCCAATATTCATAGTCTACCAACAGTTCTGTAGGAAATGGAAAACTGTTTTTCCAACAAACAAGAGGAATGCAGCAAAAACACCAGGAATGGCAAGACCCTGAATATATAGATAGAAATAGCAACCGATCAAACAGAAAGCCAAGCAAGCTGCAAAACAGAATCCAGCGTGGGCCTTTTATCTGGATCGATTGCCAGAAGTTTTGACAACAGCTCTACATCTCACTACTGACCTCAGGTCCTACCGATCTCTTCTTCTGTGGCATCATGTCTCTGAAGAGCAGGAATCAAGTATTCAAACCCCACACTCGAAAAAGGCTCAAACACCTCATCACTGTCGTTCGCAATACCAAACGGAGGGTTTCCCGTAATCAGAATAAACAGAATAATCCCCAACGACCAGATATCCGCGGGACCCGCCTCATACGAATCGCTATATGCCTCGGGTGCCAAATAGTAGGGTTTCCCCGCGATTTCGTCAAACTCGATGACAGCGCTTCCGTCGGCATCCATCTTTCGAACTCGTCCGAAATCGGAGAGTTTGACGATTAGCCGCGCTTTTCCGGTTTTGCGATAATTGGGGACTAATTTGACAAGGACGTTTTCGAGCGAGAGATCGCAGTGGTAGTAGCCCTGTTTCATGATGTACTGGTAGCCCAGGAGGATCTGGCGGAAGACGTCCACCACCGCCACGTGACCCTGGACAGAGCCGAGCATGTCGTGCAGGTCGCCGTCGACGAGCTCCATCACGGCGATGAGATACTCCTTCGTCTCCAGCGCATCGTACATGTAGAGCACGTTCTCGTGGCCGCCGTGCATGCTCAGCTCCTTCATCACGCCCAGCTCGGTCTGCACGTCGTCCTCGTCCCACTGAAAGCTCTCGCTGATGGCGGTCTGGGAGTGAGAGAGCAGGCCAGTCATACCTTCTCCATGATCTTCAGAGCGATCAGGTCGTGTCCCTTCTCCGGATAGTAGATGCCGAACTGACGCTTCAGCACCATTCCTCGCTTGATGCGCCCTGTTCGACAGTGCCGGATTGTCTCCTGCGGCCAGTAGTAATGGTCCTTTGTGTACACTATGTTATATCGCGCCATCTTCGCGCCAGAACGGACGATTACACGCTTGATTGCCGCTTCGCGCAACTGCACTATCGACTTGCCTCGACTCTCTAAATTCTCTTCATAACTGCAGGGAAACGAGATGTTTAGTGTTGGAAGTGCTTCTGAAAATGAAAAACTCTATTTGACTCTACCATCTACAGACTCAGATGGCATCTCCGAAATAGAAAGCTCAGAAAATAAACGACCTCGCGTCTCACGGCTAGATCGCATTAGATGGTGATTTGATGATGCGCTTGAACTGATGTAGGTATCTCCATCGTTTTGCGCTATTTCACTCCCAGTTGACGTCATATCAATACTAGGAATTAATGGACTAACACATCGGGAAATGCTCGTAGTCTTTGAATACAACTTTCGATCTGGTGATTCCAGTGAAAAAATAGGAGACTCTATGGAATAAACTTCGGACACGGATCTCATCCTTCCGGAAGTAGGTATTGTATCAATGTTGAGATCCATGTCTCTCAGTCTTCCCAATGAACTCCCGCTTAGTCCACTCATAAGAATTACCACAATGTCGAATCAATACTGGATGAATATGATCGTTGTTCAAATAGCGAAAAAAGGACCGATTTTGGTCATTTGCATATATCCCTACTCAACTATTTCAATAGGATACTATCAACTTGTGATTATGAGAAAACAAAGCTAAATAACACCACCCACTGAATGAATTAAAAAGGCTAATTGTTGCACAGAGCAGTTTATAGCATAATTCGGATCGTTTTCACAAAAATGACCTCCGTATCTACTGCTTACTTTTGTATAAGATTCGTACAAGGCATCCACAACTTGAATAGAATCAGGGTTCGTGTTAAATTCCCTGATTCTATTTATGTACTTTAGTGAATGATAATAAGGAGCACGCTTGTCGTTGATCCCTACATCTTACAACTTTTCCCTCCATTACCACAAATGCAATAAATATTAGGATAGTTGCGTCGCGATATGTTCTTATAAGGACATATCGCTGCTATCCCTGCAGCTTCTTCGGGAACACTCGGATCTCCCCACTCGTCGAATTCTGTAACTGTGAGAGGCAAGTCGCGATTCGTTAACGTCTCTTCGAGAAGCAGAAATGGTACATGTAAAACGACACTCTGAATGGGATGGTTCGTTTGGTTTAACAAGGCTCCTGTTATGATTCCACCAGCACTATTGCTCGTCAAGCAAATCGGATGCTCATTGCACCACTTCCCAGCCACGTCATCCAGATCTCGCACTCCGTTCATACGACGTGTCTTACTGCCCTGCTGATACCACTGAGGCCCCTTATCGCCTCCTCCTCTAGAGGAAATCGAGCTATCTTATCCTACCGAATGCACGGATATCCTAAAACCCATCCGCGCTGAAGCAGAGACAGAAGAGGGGGCGAGTAGTGGATTGGGTTATCCACACCATAGCACCCATAGCTACTCAGCAGCATCGGAGCGTGGCTTGGAGCTTTCTTCGGAGTCACAACGACTGTGGGAATCTCTTGACCATCAAAAGAAGGAATGGATTCTGTGTAAATCAAGAACTGCTCGGGATCGATCTGAGCAGACGAAGGTAACTGAAGGTGTTGAATCAGCTTGGCAGTGTTTCTAGTGATGTCGTACTCATATGTATCGCCATGAGTCAATGGATTCGATAGCGAGTACGTGATCGTGTTACTGTCAATGTCCTAAGGGAATAGAGTCATCACAAGACCTACTGGATTGGTCCCAAGAGACATGTCGCCAATGTGATTGATAGGAAACAGCTGCTCCGATATGCTGAGATTGTTGTCATACAGATCGAGCTGCAGTGAACGAATCCGATAGCCATGGCAACTCTTCTCGTAGAGCAAGATGTGTTGCTATTCTTAACACGTGGAGATCCACTTACCTTCATAATATCCATATCGAAAATACGATATGAATCAGGAATGATATCTGAAGTATTGACTAAAGGAGGAGTCAGCTGAATTACTTTGTGTTGAGCAAAGCACTGGTCAATCAACCCTTCTTTCTTGGAAGACTTGAGAAGGTAATTCGCAAAGACATCCTCTTCACGCACTAAAAACACTTCGAAGGACTGAGTAGGAGAGTTGCGCACAACGATGAAGAAATGCTGAATATGCTCCACATAGCACCTATTTGTTAATCACGATCCATTCAACTACTCCTCTTGCTCGTGACGTTTGACTAAAAGAACAGGAGAACGAAAGCGCTCTCCTTGAAGATAAATCTCCGAATCTGACTTCGACGCAGAGAGAAATAGCATATATTTCTACATAGCACCCCAGCAGCTACCATACGCAATCATTGGTTCGCTTTACATCACAGTAGTGGATAGCAGAAGGTTCTTCAAACACGAGTGTATCATGAGTGACCGAAGTCCCCAATACATGTCGATAAATGCGGTTTGTACGCATGAGACTATTCGCAGCGCTGTAGTAGATATCGCGATGAGAGCGATGAGAAAGACCAAAAGCAAAGGAATACACGTTGCGTTGAATCACTTCAACTTGCCCACTATTCAAGTCCTTGATATACAGATTGTACAGCTCCTCTCCTGTTGTGTCGATCGTGTAGGCCAAAAAACGACTATCCTGACTCACCAACAAGTTATTCACCGTGACGGACCTACTTTCAATACATCACAAAATTCACACCCTTCTGGAAACTCCGTGTTCAGGTTGAGTATTACCTCTTCCTGGTCTGATCCAAGCTTCTTTCGGCAGAACAAAGGAAGGAGATCAGTTGGACTCTTCCGGTTATAGTATGAATAGCCATGGAGAGTGTAAGGAAGCGAGTCCGAGTAATCATCCTCGTGAAAATTCGAAAGTTCCTAGACATCACTACTACCAATTTCAAAAACTTGGCGAAGGGGCGTAATATCTCCGCAAGAATTAATGACCGATTTGAGATAGCTATAAATCACAAATACACAGCAAAGAAACCAATCTTCGTCATACAGGCGCGATGAAGTATTTTTATTGAATGTCTAATGAAAATGGGAAATACTAGCTCTACTTCCATCCATTTGTACTTATCTTCTCCCTTATTCTTTAAAGCAGGAGCAATAATCTTCAAATTGTTCCACTTCACACTTAAACGTCGAGGAACTAGTGAAAAATGCCTTCTAGAAAATCTCCCTAGAAACTGAAGAACAGGAGAAATCATAAGTTCCGTGTTCTTACCAAGCAGAAGACGAGGAGATTCGTAAAATGGAATAGAATCAAACGATTTGATTAGAGTGACAAACAGATTCGGAACTCCACAAAAAGGCACAATTATTTTCTTATGTTATTTCCAACTAGAGTTCTAATGACACACCTATTTCTCTTCCGTATAGACTTTATTCAATTGCTTACAGAACCAACTCATGTTCAGCCGGCTCTTGGAACAGGTAGACAAACAAACAAGCATTATCCAAAAGTTAATCGAATGACTGTTTCCTTTACCGTTTGTAGAATCTGTTTTAACGATTCTCCCTTGCTAGGCAAGCCACCTTCCTCACCACCTTCTCCAAATCCCAGAAGTCCTCCTAGACGATTAGGATACTTGACATCTTGCAGTAGTTTCTACTCTTAACAATTGGCAATGCTCTTACAGGTGTATAATGTCGAATAAAGTGATAGGTGCTATATAGAGGCTGAATGTCATCATTCTCATCATATAGATAAGTAGCGAGACCAATGATGTTCAAGATCCACATGTTCAACTCATCTTTCATCGCTCGAGCATTCTTGCTCAGAATCAGTAACATCATATCCAACTATGCATCACTCCCCCCACACTCACCCACATTCTGTTTCCCGTTATAGTAGTTCAGAAGTGTTTCGTAGTCATTCGCTTCGCGGAGAGTGGATAACGCAAGGACACTCGAAGACGAGCCTTCCTGCAACAGCTGGCGTTTTGACTTCTCTACATCTGGACGCAGAAGACCAGTCTGATAGAGGTAAAACAAAGCAGAAGCAGTTTTCTGGCCTCCTGTGTTGAGAATGTGCTGACGAATGTGCTGTGTTCTACCTTTGACCGACAACCAACAATCTAACAAGTCTGCAGAGATCGGGATTCCGAGGTGAATTAACGACTGCAAGTAGATCAGAATCACCAGCTCGTAGTTGACAGCATCCATCTTGGTCTGCAACGGCAGCAAAACCTTTTCCAAGAACTCCTGCTGCGTAATCACCATGTTTCCATTCAGCTCGCGCGTGTTGTAATCTTTTCGACTTATCTCAACATACTTCGCAAGCTCCTTGTTTTTCGACGCACGTCGCAGCAACGAAGCGTAGTCCTATACTCAGTTCTCTTCAATACTCCTACTGTATTCAACACATCGAACAGAGCACTCAGCTCATTCTGCTCCAGGACATGAGGGATCGCATTCCCTAGTAACTCCAGCAATAACTGACGAGGATAAGCACTAATAGGCTGCTTCTCTACAACCCACTCCCCGTTTACACAGAGAGGAATCACCGAACGACGGCGCAGAAGGAAACGCACATTATCGATCGTTGAAACTGTTCGCATTGTCAGCAACAATCGCACAGCCAATATAGAGTGGCGTCGAGTATCCACCATCACATTGTTAGGGAGATAGTACGTGCTGTCGTCATACAGTATATCAGTCACTCCCTCCTCGTTGTTCAATTCGCTCACTTCCACGATTGGGTTATCGCCATGATAGGCGTATGGGTCGTCCACCACATGTCCCTGCTCGAATCGGATTCGAAGAGGGCGCTTCTCCTCTCGCAAGAGTTGCAGAACAGAAGCAAACGTGTTTCCAACGACAAAATGGTCATTGATGTGAGTGATGTAGGAGCCGATTTCCACTTGGGAACGAAGGATGGGACTAATCGTCGCAGTATAGCCCTTCACGAAAGCAGAGTTATCGAGACAGCCATGAACACGACCATCCAGTGCATCAACGAACAATCTACAGTCGAGTGATCGCCACAAACTCACCTTGGGAAGGTGCTCTCAAGCTCCAATCCGATTGCGTTGCTTGTGATTTGAACTTCGTAGCTGTGGTAAGGGATCTCCTGCTCTTTCAGGTTTCGGAACGATGGATCTTCCAACGCTTTCTGGACCTCCGGCTTTTGGTATGCCTCGTTAGAAGAGAGAATCAGCTCCAGCTTCGAAACCGCATTCTTGGTAACAGCGGGCAGCGAGACATTGCTAGCCGCGTCGAAGGGAACATCGGCGATGTCCACACAGTACGTCACCTGGGAGATCTTCAGATGGACCATCAGCAGATTATCGCTGATAGAAAGCATGGCAGGACCTGGCTGTGGTCTAGAAGTGAGTGCAGAACAGTGCGGTCACAGTGCCACGGTGTTGTAGTACTTGAACTCATTTTCTCGGTTGCTGAACGCGTAGACATACAGAAATCCGCGGTTTTCACTGTACTGGATAAGATAAGTGGCCCGGTAGAACGTGGAGATCATCGTGGACGTGCGATCCGGAGTGATCGACAGTGTCATCGACTGGAGTTTCTAACGCTCACAAGAACCGACTGCGACTCACCACTACACCCATCTCACGAACAGTATAAACATAGAGACGTCCACTGCTTGCATCTGCAGCCATAATCAGCTGGTTGAGACGATTGCTCCACAGATGAGCAACACTAAACTTGATGCTTTTGATCTACTTGCAACGAAAACGAACAACTTACCAAATAGGAGTTTTTCACAGATACTTCATAAAATGAGAGTGACTTGTTCGTGGCCACGGTCAGAATTGGGCAATACACGTTCTGGTCCTTCATTTCCTTCTTACTATGTGACCAGACAATGCCGTTCTTGATGATTGACTCTTTTGATTTCACATTGATCTTCACACAGTTATGTCTACGGAATTAGTTCATGAGAGCAGAACACACTTCGGATCCACTAAATTATAAACCTCCACCAGGGTAGGACTGCGAACAATCGCAATAAAACGATTATCATTAGAAAAACTAACAGACAGCACAGGACCATGCGGAATAAATGTAATGGGAGTAGACAACCTTATCGGGATCAAGGATAGATCAGATAGTGTCTGAAAGAACATACTACACAATCAACACAAAACGGAGATATTGTACATAGGTTGCTGCTTGTGTACATGGACCAGGATATGAGAATATTCATCGTAAAGAATCTACGGAGAGTGACACAATCATCGTTTTATACTTGAAATGCCTCACTGTTAATCTTGATAAAATAGGGAGACAAGATAGCCTGCCTAGTATACACAGTGCTCATGTATTATTCACAGAAATTGAGAAAATCGGAGCATACCACATGACTAGATATTCCCCCGATTTTTGGATTGTTCAACAAACACGTCACTGTACAAAACGGACAGGAGAGGCATAGTATATTTCTCCTAGAGGAGTGATAAAGCGCTGGTAATACGGGTTCGGTACCCCAGCAGGTACTTGCGGCATCATGCCTTCTTGGTGAAGTAAATTCGCGTTCGCCTGGTACAAGAGTTGCTTCTTTTCCCTCAGCTTCGAGTTGAACTTCCGGATTCGTTTGTAGAAGTACACGACGGCGACAAGCAGTAGGAGGACAACGCATGCAAGCACGATGATGGGGAGGACGAGAGAGGGTGCCACGCTCGGCAGAGAAGGATCCACGCTGACGTCGATGGAGAGTAGCGACTCACAGTACGCAGGGTACATCGCACAGAAGGGCTCCTGCAGCGTGAACATCTCGATGTACACAGCTCCCAGAAGATCCACGCGCTTGGATGCAGGAATGACTGCTCGGATGGAAAAGCGTTTGCACTGAGACTTGCTGTACTGCGTAGTATTCAAAAGAGTCAGCAGAGGCACTACACAGCCGTCGTGACTCTCGTAAGCGACAACCTCTCCTCTTCTCTCCGAAAGATGCAGCAATTCGCGCTGTAGCACAGAACTCAACTCGTTAAACCACTCATTTTCGATGATTGGAGAAAGTCCGACGAACTGGTATTCCCACGCGATCACCACTTGGCTCCGAGAAGGAGAAGACGTTACTAGAGATGAGGATAGAGTTAGCGAGAAAACAGCAGTGAGAGAATGCATCGCCCCATACAGGATTTCCATCCTGTAACACGCATTGCTGCAGAATCACTCCTTTTTGGCCCGAAGGACACTCCATCGAAAGCCATTCTCCCACAGGAACATGTAGTCCGTCAGTGCTGCGACAGACTGAAAGGCGATTGGCAGTGATCTGGATGTCCTTTAATTCGAAATACGTGAGAGACAACTGATCGTTTTCTGAATCCTCGTCTAGAATAACAAGAACTGATCAAATCTACTTTGGATGTAAATATGAAGATCGTGAATGATCACATCATCACGCAGTGTATGGCTGAAGGTGGAGTTCGCTGCAAACAGTAGATGTTTCGGCATGTCTAGCAGCAAGTGGTGCTCATTATTCACATCGGTTCCTGTCACCAAGATTTCTGCAGGCTGCAGTCTGTCCGTGCCAGTTATCACAAGCGTGCTGACGGACTGAGGGTAGCGAAGATGAATCGAAATGCAGTGAGCATAGTTTTGACCCTCATAGACAGCTTCTGGAGAAGCTAACACTTGTGCAATGGACTGATTCAACTAAGAATAAAGCATGTCCTACGATAGCACCTTGCTTGTGGATGAGCTGTACAATGTACCTGGAAGAAGAGCCGACTGCTTCTGCTTAATAGGGAATAAAGTGAACATCACGTTCTGCTTGGTGATCGTAGTTAAGATCAGTGTAATATTATTCTCACCGCTGTGAATATAGGAGGCGGGGAGAGTCATAGTTTGTCTCCCCTGGTGAGGTGTACGATAGGATATCAGACTCTCTCCATTCACCAGGAGTTCAAAATCCCCGTCCACATCTAGAGAGCACCCAAGAGCTTCGCAAACACTCCCCTCAAAAGAAAATGAATGCATGGAGGAGACAGAAAGAGTGGAATACGGAACAAAAACACCAACTTCAAAGTGGATTTCAGTTTCTCCAGGATGACGCAGAGCGATCACAACACCATGTTGCCGAATTTCAACGACTGTCGTATCAACTGCATCAAATGAAAGAGAGTAAGCTCCAGAGTGAACCTCGACAACTTGGGTGATTTGCGATGGGAAGACAGGTATTCCGAACGTAATATAATCCACAGTTAAGGAAGAACCTGAACTATTGAAGTGTGGAAGACGGTTCTCTCCAGCTGAACGATAACAGACGAACTCTAGAGGAATCAAGTCATGCTCCTCCTCGCTCTCTACAAATCATATCTTTTACAAAGCATGACTCTTAATATCGTACTCAACATTCAAGTCATACACAAAACGAGAAGTCTGGATCGCCATGGAAAGGCTGGTGTTCATAGCCTGCTCGGCATATCCATTAACAGCCAGAGCTTCTGCATCTACAACCACTTCAAGATCGGTAGAATTGACCATGAATGACTGATAAGCACCATCGTATCCTACAAAGAAAGTCGGGAGTGCAGCTCCTTCGACACCCCTTAACTCTCTCCAATAGAAAAGATCCCCAGTTGTAGGCAGAGGGAAATTGAATGTGGTTGATTCCTCAGCTAAGAATGGGATATAAATAGATGGAACGCGATTTTCGTCACTGACAGAATAAGCACAGCCCTCCTGAGCATAACAAGCAAATGTTACATTTGCATAGTTAACCATCCCGAGGAGATGATAATCGTCTTCTTCAACCGTTTGTTTAAAGGTTTCAAGAGGAGATACTATTGTTAGACTACCAAATCCCTTTTCTAAATGGAAATAAAGTACTGCGTCATTAAAAGACATCCTAATGTATATCCTTTCAGTTTCACAGCTCCTCGTGTTGCACACTAAGACAGACAGTCTATGTCTCATAAGTATTTGTTACTCTTACGTGTCGTTCCACTTCCTTGTAGCAACTCCAGAAAAGTGGATACCATCAAAAGAAACAAAAGAAGGGAACGAGCTCAATGGACGAACAATGAATCCAGACGATGAGTTCGTATAAGGCTCAATAGTAAAGTGCATTCCAAAATCGAGGTAAATTACATGACGGACAAACTCTCCATTCAATTTAAACTTCACTTCAGTGATTCTTTCCTCCTCCTCATACACTCCCAAAAGGATCGAGACAGCAACAGTGTGATTACCATAACGAATAGTAGAAACATATTCCGTCATCTCTCCAGCACGAGTAGGAATTCCTTGGATGCAATTATTGCTATCAACATAGAGACCTTCTGGGACATAAAATTCACCAGCAGATATAGATTCTGGTAGGTTCACGATACACATTGACGGAACGCGTTGATTACGAATAAGACGTGTTGCAAGCACCGAAAAGCGAATCGATGGGACAGTGCAAAGAAGAGGAGAAGCCATGCTGGGAGAAAAGGTTATATATGGAATAAGTTTCTGGGGACAGGTGAGTTCGAAATGATGGTACACTACAGGAATAGCAAATGACCAAAACTACCTCCTTCTTCATTACGGAGAGTGCGTGTTTGAGTTCCATCAATCTGAAGCGAGCATTCAGGGGAAAATGTGGCTGTCGTGAATCCTTCGTCCACCGTCTGTGCGTAGAAGGAGAATACAGTGGTATAGTTTTCGTAAACTGTAGAGAGATCGAGCGAGGTAATCTCAGCAAAAGAACCTACCCAGTTCTGATAGAGAAGAGAGTGATTTCCAACAGAATAGCTTATCATCAGAGAATCGAAAGACATACAATGACACCATTAATCCACTGATCATGTCTTGATTCGTGAGAGTCACATTCGAAAGAGAAGTAATCCCTTCGATTGTTTCTACACCTACAGAGACAGAGCACGCATCATTGACAAGCACAGTAATGTCACCAGCAGCATTGACAGATCCTTCGCACTTGTCACATGACAGCTGAAACGTGGTGGGCATCTGCGGCCACACACTGACGTGGCCCTCCCAACGGCCATTCCAGGCTGAGGCAGACTGTGGGAGAGGATCGATGTGGGGTGTCGTAGGAGGCAGGAAGAGCTTCGATCGGCTCAGAACGTACGGAATGCCCGAGGGATTGTGAGTGGCTCCATAGAGTGTGAAGTGCTCGTCTATCTCAGCGACCACATGCGCCTCAAGGTAGTGATAGGACGCATCCAGCTTCATCACCACAGTGTGATAGTAGGATCCCTGATTGTCGATCTCAAAGAGAGGGGTAGGGTGATTGTCCAGATAGACGGAGGTCTGAGCAGTGCCTACGATCGAGAAGGAATAGATCCCAGTAGAGTCTGGCTTAAAGAGTGATCTCAGAAGGAAAAATCGAGAACCAGAATGTCTACATCACAGCAAAAGGAAGCAACTACGTTCGCGGATCTTCGTGGGTGAATGAGAATGCCTCGTTCTCATAACAAAAATCAATATTGGAATCGACAAACTGATACGAAGTCGCATTCATATCTAAAGGTTCCTTCATTACGCACGTCTGCACTCCGTTAGGAAGCGTCTGAACCTCTAGAAATGAAATTTAAACTACAACAAGACCCTTTCTCTTTAGAGTAAGCGACACTTCGGCTGTATTGTTGCTTCTTTCTAGAACTATTTTAAACACCTTTTCACTTTCAGAAAACTCTCCGAAGTATGTTAAAGTATGCTCCTGTTTATTGAAATGAACAGCATCTGGATACGGATTATCCACGCTTTGTATGACCCAGTCTTCAGAATGAAGAAGCGGAAGAGGAGGTGCATAGACACCAGGATACAAGTACAGCGTTGATACTGGAAAATGTGGCAGATCATCTCCAAACACAGAACTAGCTAGAAAGTAATCAAAATGGAATTCGCTTACAGGAAGCAGAGCGAACACGGGTTTCAAGACATACACACTGATCCACCAGGTAAAGAATTAGCAAGACCAAGAGCCGTTGCATCTATAAAGAAAAGATAAAAAATCAAGAAAATTTTTGGAAACAAAGAAAAACTAAATGACTTTGACTTGAGGATATTTCTTGAG
>JZRO01000311.1:0-15296 GCA_000963465.1 Blastocystis sp. subtype 9
CTGTTCAGGGTTTTTGTTTGTTATCAGGAATTGAGAATTGTTTTTATCAGGAGATGAGATTGTTTGTGTGGAAACTGGAGCATATTCTTATTATTCATTTTTTCTTGATGAATACATGGTCAAAGGCGCAGGATGCTCTGCTGGTACAGTGGGGAATGTATTTTGGTCCCGGAGGATGGGATCTTTTAGCTCCGATTGTGGGTTATAGGAGTGAAGAGTCTTTCAATACACGGTTGGGTGTGGTGATCTTCATTGACGTAGATACGATGAACTTTGTGCAAAATACAAGTCCAGTGTTTTGTTCACACGCAATCAAGCAAGGGAACTGTGTTCCACACTGTCGGAAATGATTTCAAATAAGTCGGAGAACGGTAAAATGATCGACATGTTTCTGGAGACTCCTTCCGGTTCTCAATGGAAGCAACTGATGTTCAGGCTGTACAGACGATTTGTTGCTTCATCTAGGTATCGTTACGTGTAGAAAATATTTGGAAAGAAGTCCATGACTGAAGAAGAGTATAGCAATGTTTCCTATGTTTGTATATCAGAGCTGTATCAAGTTTAGTTTATCAGCAACTGTTCTGGTGAGCCATTGACTGCAGAGAGAGTCGTTGAAGAGGAGTTTAAAAAGATTTTCTATGATCTTGAATTTCCCTCGTAGGTCTTTTCGTCAGTTGAATATAAGGAATTCTCTGGTCGATGTGCACCTTTTGGAGGCGATTGACCACACAATCTCCTCCGAGGACAACACCCCATTTCCAGGAAACACAAAGGTATTTTCGGTCCATCAGTATCGCAAGCTGAAGAAATCACTCCAGCTTCTCTCAAGGAAGCGCACTCATCCCGACTCAATCTGTGATGACACATCTGAGATATTCAAGTCCCGTTATTCCAATCATATTATTCATGTAAATACTCCTATTCAAAAAACCCGTTCAAAGATTCGTTTCGTGGAGTTTCCCCTTGTTAGCACACCCGGAGGTGTGATTCCATTGAGTTATTTACGGTCGTCGATTGCTGCCAGTCAGTTGCACGACTGTGGCTACGTCAAGGTTCCACTCTATGAATTGCTTCCGCCTGCTTCTTCCAAGCGGAATTCTTCGGCAGAAACTGCTGGGCAGCTGAGGAAGGCTCTCCGAAGCAGCACTAGTGAAAATCGAGGTCAGTCATCGAAATCTGGGAGCAAAGCTCGAAGGGATGCAACGAATTCGAGCAACGACTCGCAGCTTCGACGGAACGAAAGTCAGTCAATCTTTCCTATATTGACTCAAACATTTGTCGTACATAGTGCTGAGAGACCTCTTTCGGATCCGAAACGGTGAGCTGCAAACTGCGGTGAATCAGAAAGTGTTCGTGTTTTTCGTAGCAATAATGAAGATATGCGTTCCATATTCAAGTTTTGATTGTACGCTGGAGAAAAGAATGCTTTCCCAGTTGTTTACAATTCTATTTATAAAGTGAGTTCTACATTGTTTGTTATATTTATTGGTTGTTTTAGATAAAACTGGAATGAATTTTACAGCGACACCCGAACCTGTTCCATGGTGGATAGTGTTCGAAGAGTTTTACTTCAATCAGACGATTCCTTTTGGTGTCGGTATTTGGTGTGTCCTATACGGAATAGCTGTAATAGCGACAATCTATATTATATCCTTGGGCTCATTCCTCTAGATTACCTTAATCGGCAGCTTCCTGTTATCTTTACATGGATTATTGTAAAAATTGTAAATCTATTTCTGAAGGACCAAGAGCTGAGCATTCACTGCATATACTTCTATCCTCTCAACGGAATACTCCGTCTTACGCGTGTAAAGTAGGATGATGGGGCATCAAATAATGTGTTAAG
The DNA here is from genome assembly GCA_000963465.1 of Blastocystis sp. subtype 9. Lineage (NCBI taxonomy): Eukaryota > Bigyra > Opalinata > Blastocystidae > Blastocystis > Blastocystis sp. subtype 9. The sequence goes on from JZRO01000311.1 coordinate 1,847, forward strand.
ATATTGTACCCAAGATTTTCTTGTTGAGTTGTACGATGTGAGTATTTTGTTCCATGTGTGGGGTGGCTTTGACAAATGTCTCTCGGTCCAAGCAAAGGGTCTGGAGATTTTTGCATACGGAAATGAGGAGAAATACAAGCAGGTGGTAGGGTTTCGGCTTCTTCGTCATTCGTAGCAAAAAATGATGAAGGAATTCCTTGACGAAAAGAACGAGGAGGTACTGTTTTCACTCGATGTTCTCTGTAGAAGCAGGAGAAGGAGAAGAAGAAGAAGGCGGGAGATGTCTCGAATTCAGCGGAGAAGCAAGCGGAGAGCTACCGAGATAAGCAGAAGCGACTTCGCAACCTGGAGAAGCAGAATTTGAAGCGTCAACCACCTCCCATCAATGCAGGCAATGGTGTGCGAGTGAACTGTAGATGGCGTCTGCTCCGCTGCCTCTCGTCTATCGTCTTTTCCACTCCTTCCAGGTGATCGTTCATAGTCTCAACATCTACGCTGGCACGCCTGTCGAGCCGTATTTGATCACCATCCACAGCAAGAGATGCATCATCAACAACTTGTGTGGCAATTGCACGAAAGTAGATGAATAGAGTGAGTGCGAGGTAGGAAAACCGAGGCTTCGATCTCTATCGCATCATCACCAGCGCAGACTGTACAGGAGTGGAGATCCAATGCCTGAAACATCCGGGATACTATGGCATGAGTCATGAATCGAATGGGTCGCAGCACGTGAATTTGATGAACTCACTGACATGGATCAAGTTTGCCTTTCGACAGATGAAGGATTCGCTGGTGGAGCTGAAGAATGGAATTGATCAGGATGTTCATAATTGGCGCGAGAGTGGTCGGTAGGTGTGTCTCTGCGAGATTGATGTTAGCCTGTATACTACTGAGGAGAACGAGGAAAAGGAGCAAGGAGACGGCGAGAAGAAGAAGCCGAAGACAAAGCAGCGAACCGTTGACTCCCATACTTTTGCATCGTCGGAACCTCCACTGTTTTTGGGAGAGTATTGCTCTAATGGGAGTCTCATGTAGGCATGTCAATCTAACTCTGCTGATGGATGCACCGGGAACGATTACTACGACGAATGTCACGACATATCCACAGTTTGCTGTGGAGATTTCTCTAGAGGGGCAGAATACTTATGTCCGCGATGAGACTGGATCTGATACGTAGTATTCGAATTACAGCGCTATTCTAACCTATGGACCCTATGTGAATAGTATTCTCCTCAATCTAGTCCATTACTTCATGCCGGTGTACTATGGGGATGTGAAACTGTACAAGCCAAAAGTGGGAGCCACGCGAGAGGCGTTCGAGACTCGCTGTACGATTTCCCTCCAGTCGAACGTGCTGCTTCGCGTTCCTTTCCAGGCAACAACAAGTTGGCTAGTACCTTTTGGTTGATCATAGGTGTGGTGATTACTCCTGACAACCCGCTATTCGACTTGAGTCGAGCTAAGGATGACAATGATTCTGTGGAAGGCCCTATTAGTGAATGCAATCAGCATGGATACGAGTCAAAGTAGGTTATTTATTCAATCGATAAATAGATCTCTTTTCCTTGAATTCCACAAAGGAACAGTAATTGAAGTAACGATTCCGAACATCTTGCTGAAAGAGTCGGATAATGTAACAGCGTTTCGAATTCGTAGCCAAAACGTCTCGGTGAAAGATCCACAGTATATTCATTCTATCGCTCAGATCCGGACACTTGATGTTGACTATCTGATGGAATATCCGTTGTCATTCACCGGTCTCTACAAAACACGGATCACTGCAAAGATTGATGGGCTGTCGATGGTGTTTTATTACAATTTTGTCAATATGATTGTTGATTTGCTGGGAGGATTTGGAATGTATGCAAATCACTCCTATGAGTATTTCTGCAAGAGCGAGAATATGTAAGAGTTTCCTTGCTTTTATCATTCAGATACACGGTGACTGGAACAGACCTAAGCCTGATTATCCCTGCGGTGGAGGATAATGTCGTGAATGACGTTACTTTGACTGACCAGTACGACTATGTGCGATTTGATGTTTCTTCGTTCTCAGCGACAATATCCGCTCCTCAGCTCCATTACAAAAGCTTGAGCTCGTTCGTTTTTTCTGTATTGCTGGGAGAGTCACCAAACGAAGTAGGAAAGTACCCCATCCTCGTCTCTCTCAAACCGCATCAGCGGAATCCAGTGAGTCAAATTCGGAATGGTGAGAAGGATCACACAACTGATTTTCTGGGTTGCAAGTGCATTCAAATTCAAGGGGAGTACAATGCACATCCTGAGGTATCGGATGATGTCCATGACTCTGTGTTTTTGTCGATCGCAATTGACTCACCCCGTGTCATCTTCTATGGAGAGGTCTATCCGTACATCTTTAATTTGATCAACAATCTGCTCGGAGTCAACCAGTACGTGGTCACAGAAGAGGAGTATGCAGCGATGCAGAACAACAATCGGATGTCGTTCTATCTTAAGTATTTCAATGATTTTCGCAAGAATAAGGTCAATATTGTAGGGATGATTGGTTGGTGCCATATAGCTTTCTACATTTACTACCATTACCGTGACAGACGCACGTATTGAACTTCCTGGAGATCTCTTCGTTCCTTCCTCGATGCAGTACTCTCCTTCACACCATGGCGATGTTTCGAATCCACTGTTGCGGGAACCTAGCAAGGACAACTCTGTCCTCTTCTCCCTCTCTTCGCTTGATGTTGAATTTGTGACGAACCCTGCAGTTTTTGACATGAATCTGTGTTCGGCACCAATCGATATTATCATTCCTTTTCCAGACAAAGCATCGCTTCCTTCGTTGAATCAGAACGTGCTCACTCTCGATCCGCTTCATGTTCATATGAAGCAACTGTAGCCCTCATTTTGTTCTGTCACGTAGAAATAATGCATATGCGTTTTTCCCTTCCATCACCTATTATCGAAAATGCGATATCGATGTGGGCCAGCTGAATGGTTCTCTCAGTGCCCAGTCTCTGAATCATGTGATAAATCAGGTGGATAACTGGTTATTCTCTTTTGACGCTGCCATGCATGCAGATCAAATCCAGTCTCAGTTTGTATGATTTTTCTTTTTCCTTTACCCTAGTTGGGATCATTGACTGTGACGATGAATTCCTTGCGACTGTTTAGTTCCTTTTTTCCAAACATCGATGGGATTGTTTCTGTGTACTGCACAATGACGTTTGATGAGCAGTTCTACAGCACCTATTCAAAGCATACTGATTCTCTGAAGCTGAAGAATAAAGGCCTTTCAGAAATGATATGCGATATGCAAGCAGAGCATGCGTTCAATGTGTACAATCTGGATAGTGTGTTTTATATCCATCTCTTCATTGTCACACACTCTTCGTTTCATAAGTGTATTGGTATTGGGAAGATTGACAACCTTGCGCGCCATGCAATCTCTAAAAAGCAGGAAGTGCAATCGATTCTCTTTTTCCCAAACAACGGGAACGACACTCGTGCAAGTAGTGCTATTGCAGCAACAGAGATTCGCTGTGATTATAAGCCTAAAGTAGATGTACCACACTTGTTATTCCTAGTTGCCGACCGTACCTACCATGCCTACAGAGCAGTATCGTGAGTATGGAGTTCGATCGGGGTCATGCGTGATTCATTTGGATGAAGATGACGAGAGCTCTGTGAAGATCGATATGAGTGAGGAAAGAGAGGAGAAGAGTGAGCAGTCGAAGTTGGCGGAGTCGTTGAATGCAGCCATTGATGAGTTTGACAGTATTGGAACGCGAAGCAAGACATTTGGCTATGTATCGAGTCCAGAGTCAATGATGTCTATGGACCGGATGAACGAGAACTATGATTTGGCAATGCACTACATGGCTCGGTTTCTTATTTCAGACATCAAAGTGGGAATCCCCTCGATTGCGTTGCTGGTCAGTTACCCCAATACAGTATGCAAATCGGTTCCTCTGAAAATGCTACGCTTTTCATCGTTGAGTAATGTGTTCCTCCTTTCCATCCCAAATCCGGTAACTGTTAAATATGATACGATCATCACACCTTCATCTCGTTCACGGCTCGTCGTGAACATTCCTACGGTTGTGCTGCGTGTACTGAAAGGAGTTGATTTTGTTCCGAGTCAAACTTCTGCTTTGAAAGATACAATCACTCTTCCATCCGAATCGGAGCAAGCATTACTGGACAACTTTAGTTATCAGCGGTTTTTGGGAGTAGGCGAAATTCTGTGCTCTGTTCGTGTGGCGATGTAGTTCCTCGGGGAGGTATGAATTGTAGATACAACAGCAGTGTTGGAATGCGTGAGTCATCGCTCCAGAACGCGTTCATTTTGGCTGTAGATCGTTGCCGATTGCTCTCTCAACGAAATCGTGGCATTCCTTTGGACTATCATTACAGCGAATACAGCCTTCATTACAATCTTTGCAGCCAATTGGCAACACGCATTAAAGAGGCGGTTGGTGGTATCACTTCGGCTGCGAATATCCAGCTGCGTCAGCAATTCCAACTCCAGTTCGGAATTACGGAGCAGAAACGCCGTCCTGCGTTAACGACTTCTTCTTTATACACTTCGTTCAATCATAACTCAGAAGTTGAGGATGAGCTCATCGAGCAGTTAAATAAGGCTAGCGAGCCCTTGGATTTAACAGAATATGGAATGCAGGAAGCGATTGGTGATGACATGGAATCTATCATTAGCACGACTTCTGATGAATTCGAAAGTATAGAGTCATCAAGTACGAACGGAAACTCTATCAGTTTTGAGAGTATTGACGAAACCAGTGAAAATGGTAGGGGTGTTGGTCATTCTAAATGATAGAGCTTCCCTTAGAGGGTCAGGAAGAGGAACCGAATTTAGTTGCACTGAGTGATGCTCTCTGCGAGTGGTCACTGTCGTATACACCACGATCACTTATGCTGTGCGGGAAATCATGTATGTTGATGTGTAGAAACCCTTCCCAACCTTGTGTCGAGTGTAAGTGTCTGCACAGTGTACTATCTGGTAAGCTTTGTTGGTTTGTGTGAACTAGAATATTGGATTGGGTGTAATTCTAGCAAGATTCCAAATAACACAATGAATCCCAATCTTTTTGATCAACTGTATAATCTGTCCCATATCCTTTTAACGGAAAATGATTCATTGGACCGCTCTTCGACAAACAAACAGAAATCTATTACAGACACGAGCTTTTATCCTTCCTGTGTATCAGCTTCCCTTTGCTTTGACTCTAGACCATCCTCATCAATCTGGATGATAACACTCATATCACAGTATCTGAAGATTTACTGGATATCCTGAGTGATCTGGTTGATATGCCTATGAGTGAGCCTGTTTCCTCGATGTCTGTTCTGGAACGTTGGAGCAAGCATTACCTTCGGTCTCAGATGCCTCTCCCAAAGGATGAGGAATATACATTTCATTATAACATAACAAGTAGGAGAAGTTTGATGGTTATTCTGTAGGTGGAGAACATCCATTATCAGTTGCTCGCAAGACAAATCTGATTGTGACAGGAAGTGAGATCGAAGTGTCTGCTCTGTTTCGCACTGAGGAGTACCCATCGCCTTTCCCCTTTTCTAGGAACTCCTATCCTTCTGTGAAGTCTCAGCAGACATCAGGAAGTGGGATGCATATGCTCATCATGAGTGTTGATATCGAGAATATAATCTACATCAATCGAACACTTGATGAGGACTTTATGAAAATGATTTCACGTATCAACGAAACGAAGGATATACAGATGACAATGAGCATGCAAAAGACTCCAGAGTTGCAGGAAGGCAGTTTGGGGTCTCAAATTGTGAAAGTAAATAATATTCTGATCAGCTGTGGCTATCGCTTCATTGCTCCTCATTATACGAATCTGTCAGGCATGAGGTCTCTACGGCTCTATCCTATTGAGCTTGGGGTTGGGATGCTGAATATCAACTCGAAGGCGTCTCTGTGTATGGAGTTGAAGTCCAGAGCAAGCAATGATGCAACATTTGTGAAGAACATCAAGTTCAATGTGCAGATGGATAATGTGCGGTGCGACTTCAGTAGTGAAATGGTTATCCAATTATCGCAACTGCTACAGATGAGGCAGGAGTCTGGAGATGTGGTGATGCGAATGCGTGTCGTTCAGGCGATTGAGGAGATTGTAATGAAGTTGCGAATGACCCGTGCCTGCGAACGCTACCAGCAGTCGATTGTTCACTATGGCTTGCTTCAGAATGTAGGGTATTGGCAGTTGGTACAATATAGCTTCCCCAGCTCACCGAAGAGAAGGGAGGACTCAGACGCATCGACGAGTCTGTGAACGAATACGATATCTACCCTTTCTTGCTCTCTCCGATGAGTAGGTGACAGAGAGGAACTCATTCCTAGTGTATGGGTGGCCTACTGTCATTGCGTCCTATCAGTTGTACATTTCATGTAATGGAGCATCGATCCGAGAGATTTCTGAAGCTGTGCAGGATGTGAATCGGCTGATCCAAGGATGCATGAAGAAGAAGGAATGGGACGTGGACTACACTTCTCTTTTGGGTTCTCGGTTACCGTTATTGCCTGACTACGAGCATCTCTTCGAGTCGATTACGTCTTCCAGCAGCAAGAGCATGCTATCTGTTATGCTCCTCAGCGAGTACTCTGAGAATACAATCAATACACAGAAGCGTTGGTGCTGTTGGTGTTGTTTATTGTAGGTCAGTCAGAAACATTGATGGATTTGTCTTGCCGAGTCAGTAATTTTACACTGGCGATGAACTCTTCTAAGTTGGTGAATATTACGAATGCGAAGGGAATGAGCAATTTCTTAGAAATTTCGAATTATCAGTTTTCAGTGGATCTGAGTGAGTCATTCAATATTGTGGACGGAGTAGGAGAAGCTCTGTATTTGAGATATAGGTGAAAGATGTGAATGCAAGTCTGAGCAATGGTGGGTTTAAGTGTAAATGTGGAGCGTAGGAGTGACACATAGTGAAAGTCCATCCGCAGTTAATTCAGGAATCGTATATGTTTTTAGTAGTCCTTCTGGACCTACAGAAGCAAGACACGTTACAGCAGCTGTTCAAGACAAATAATACAGAAATCCCGTTCTTCTATTCTTGCTGTGAGATGCGAAAATATCGACTCTGTCAAACATATGGTTTTTCGTTCCGTCGTCATCGAACAGGTATTTTCTGTATGCTTTTTCTTTGCCATATATGTAGTGATATTCGACTCTGCTCTACTGGGAGAGTTGTTCTACCACCAGTTTATGGAGGAGCAGCCAGCTCCTCATGAGAAACGTCGAAATATTCATCAGCAGCTGGAAGATAAGCCTGATGAATTCAGTCAAGACAGTGATTCTGACCAGTCGATGGTTTATAATTTTGATCCTGCTCCCACTTCCCCATTTGCATCGTTTTATGTGGACATAGTTGGTAGGAGTGATGAGTAGGGCATTTCTTCTCGAGAAGACACTCGGAAGAGTAGGAAGCGCTTGCGCATCAAATCGGCGGTGGTGTTTCAGTGCTCGATTCGTGATTCCTCCTTCTTATTCTATCCGAGTTCGGAGAATCCTTCCTATATTCTCCAGTTGACGAACAAGGCAATCTACTTGTCGTACCACTCATCACCTGGACCTTTTGACTCTGTTCGTGGGAATTACGACTCTGGAAAGGCCTTCCAGGCAATGATGATTGATGTATGTGTTGAGCGATCGATGAAGTGTAGATATCTCAAAGCACGATCGTGTTGGAGGATGCGGTGACACATAATCGTCGTCATGTTGAGAATGATGAGGACAAGTTATTCGTTTCCATCGGGAATGCAAATGTATATCTTCCCATTAGTAAGAATGCTCTGTATCCGCATATTTCTGTTGAAACGGTGGTGTGCATCATACCTGTGTATCTGAAGAAGTTTGCGGGACTTCAGGACCTACTGATTGACTATGTGAATGAGGTGGTGATTGCCTCTATTCATTATGGATCGCTCAAGGATGCATCTACGTCTCATCATCGTTCTTCATCGTCTCTTACAGCTATGGGTCAGATGCGAGTCATGAATCAACCTTCAGACATCATTCGTTCCTCACATCAAAACATACTTCAGAAGGGCGCTACAAAGATGAAACGTATGGCAAATACGGTGAAAAAGAACGTCTCTCTTTCTGGTAATGCGAGTACGGCTGGAAATGTACAGAAACTGGACGCTACCAAGAAGCGAGATATTTGCGTGACGATGGTCGTTCGTGAATGTTCTCTGCGCGTCCAGATCGTTCAAAACCTTTTTCTCACTTACTCGCTTCATGACTTTACAGGTTCTTATTCTTCTCGCTCTATTTGCCTCCTTCTACTTGAGCACGAGATTGAGTTGATTCGACTCAACCTGGACGTTTCGGAGCGATTCCTCACAATTCCTAAGCTCCCTGAAGTGGATCTGCTGATGACATTTCCGCAGCCAACTCGAACTGACTGGAAGCAGCGATATCATAATCGATTCCCTTCATCTACCACACTGTCGAACTCTGCAAATCGCACTTCCCATTCAGCGCCTCTCTATAATAGTGATGGTGGCGTATCTGTATGCGAGGAGTTGTCACTGATTCAGTTGGAGGTAGAGGTGTTGAAGCTGGAGCTGACGACTCGTCAGGTGAGCGTATTGATTGATGCAATGGTATGGAAGACTGTGAAACCTAAAGTATAGAATGAGCTGATGGTCCAGTTGGATGGCGTGAAGAACACTGAGCATTACAACAAATGGACGAAAATTCGAAATCATATTCGCGAACTACCGTATGGAACTTATCAGGAGCCTGCACCCGCTAGTGAAGTGAGTCCGACTTATTCCTCCACTCTGGTTCCCTATGAATCGTATCCATTCTCAAAAACTGGAAACTCGATGCAACCCTCGCTGATAGCGCATAGTCAAACAAATCTCCCTCTCATCGACTATCACGACGAAAAAGAAGGATCGAAGGTGGTACCTCACTACCAGTGCAAAGTGGTGATGAAGGGCATGGATGTGCGAGTAAAAGCTGTGGTGGATGGCAATAATAACTTAATGCAGGTGGTGTGCACTACGGTGCATGTTGACGGAGATCTCAGTGTAAATAAGCAGGTAGGTGTATGAAGTGAATTGTGAGTAGATATTCGTCTCTATCGATCAGATTGCAGTGTACAGTATTCTGCAGCCTTTGAAATATCTGCGGTCGCATGACCTTCAAATGAGTATCGTTTTATCCATGCTATTCACTAGCGTATTATCTCTCCTTCCTCTTCCCAAATGTGAGTGTGCACTACTCTGAAGAGAATATGAAATCAAAGCTGGGCGTCACTGTGAAACATCCTTACTTCTTCGCACTCGAGGACTTCCAGCTGGTACTGTCTACATGGCTGGATCAAATCAAATCAACTCAAGCGTCTTCCAAGCCAGCAAAGCCAGCTGAGACAGCTGAGACAGCCCACAACGAGAGTTATAACGGGTCATCGTCGGTTTGTATTTTTCATTTGATTATAGTTTCCTATGCAATGTTGTCTTGACTGATCTGGATGTGGTACTGAAGACACATCCTTCGGCTGATTCTCGTGCCCATCAGAGTATCGTCTTGCACATCTATGAGATCCACGCAGGACTGAAAAGGAATATGAGTCGCACTGACTCTGTGATGATTGTGGTATTGATGGTGAGTGGAGATGAGTACTAGAAAGCAGGGATCCAGCAGTTACAGGTTGCAGCGATATCTCATTCCGAGGATGACCTCTGGAGTCGTTTGGAGAAGCTCCATTCGTATATCAAGGAAGCAACCACTATGCTTTTGTATATTTTGAAGGAAAGCGTGATAGCTAGACTTAACGAAATATGTCTGAAGTGTTATTGGAAGGCTATAAACTCTACGGACACTCCCACTGCACCCAATCCCCAGATCAAGGTGAACTGTTCGTCTTAAAGAGGTAGTTTATGTTATAGTGGGAATTGTAAAGCCGGAGCTTCGAATCGACCAAGCGGTTGTCATTTTTATCAACTACTTTTTGCGTTTTATTTCGCATCGTCCCCAGGAGATGCGGAATTCCATTTATTCCTATTCGAGTGATGTTCCTCCGGAGTCATCGCCAGGCATAATGGAGAGAATGATGATCGAGGCTGTATTGCATATAAATGATCCAGGTTCCATCTTGGTTTATGTCGATGCACATAGTAGAATAAATGACTGGTTTCTTATTAGAACCTTTTACGAAGGCAGCTGAGATCTCTTTCCCTGTTTGCCATATCACGCTTCTGTCACCTGTGATGACACTTCAGGAATCACTGATGATGGCAACAATAGGAGTGAGTTTTGGTTCAATTACAGTCGCTCCACCTATCATTGAGTTCCTGACATGCTTCGATTCGATTCCTTCAATTCCTGAGTCGCAGCATACAATACCGGAGTCAGTACATTCCCATGAAGATCTTCCAAGTGGAATGCATATACGTTCCTCGTTCTACGCAGACGATTCTCTAATGGCGGTGGATCCGAACAAGTGTAGATGAGTGTTTCTGTTTTGATGAATAGTGGGTATCACTTGTATTGGTCAGATGCTCCTTCCTTCGATCAAGTTCATAAGTAGTTTTGATGTGATGAAACTCTCTGATTCAATCGTGCTCGAGGTGTCATTAGCAAGTAGAGGCTGTCAAGTGAATAACCAACAGAACCTATCAATTGCTCCTACTCTATGTATGTTCGTTCTGTCGAAGATGGCAACTGTGCCTTTACGTCACTTCATGTGTCATGTATCTATTTACGCTGATAATAATGCATAGTGGATTCTCTATCGATCAATTTGAATCCCAGCAACACGTTGCTTTCTGTATCGGTCGCTCCTATTGAACTCACGCTCTATTTGGTACTGTTTTCTGGTCTCTTCTTTATAGATCCCATTCACTCACCCTGTGAATCCTTGGTCCTTTTCATCCGGATATCTTCATGTTTCCCTCTTGCATTCGACTGATCCATAGGTGGGAAAGATTGCTAGTGAGGTCGTGCTGAGTCAGTTAGCTGTTGGCTATCGTTTTGTGAACATTTGGTCGTCTGCAGCAAGTGTTCTCTCTCATCGGCCTCAGCCCGAAACGAAGCCACAGGTGGAGCCACTGTCTATTCTTGATTATGATCTAAATCAATATTCTTTTTATGTGGCTATCGATCAGGTCGAAACAAAGTTAGATCTCTCTGTATCTACACGAGCATTGATTGAGGAGTAGGTGGCCATATCGAGTAATCTGATTCTTTCTCTTCATAATCTGATGTTTACTCAAGCTTTTGACAGTACACTTTACTGTTGGATGTTATGCTAGATCGTTTCTGCTGCTATTTCCTGAATCTGCTGTATGACGGCAGTTCGATCATCGATAGCGAGTTCGGGTGCCAGGATTTGATCGTATCATTCCGGAATGAGAATACCGGAGATGATTTCTCATATCGTCGTGAAGATCGTCGAAAAGATAAGCGAATGAACTGGTCTCTGTCAATCAATGATGTTGATTGCCATGTATGGCTGCAGTATCAGCAGTATCAAGGCATTTCTTCACTGATTCCATTGCCAAGCGTATTTTTGACCGTACGTACTTGAGTGTGTATCAACTCCAGATTCATGGGTTTACTACGGGAAATGAAAACGATCCTCGTCCCGCGCTTTGTCTGCTGAACAATGGAATTGTTCTAGTTATTGAGGATGTATGAATGGGGATGAAATGAAATACAGATGATCGAGAATGTGTCGCCTGTTCAGCATAATCACAAGATCCGAATTGAGATGAAAGACACTCAAGTCACTCTAGAGCAGTTGATGGTGGATGCAGCCATTCGAGTATTTGGTGACATCAGGTAGATATGATACGTTCTCGTGACCTGTAGAAATTATGTTACTCAGGAGTTGAGCAAGATTCAAATGTCGAGTAGTGATCATTTTTGTTGATTCACTTAGTGCCAATGCAGCGAACCGATTCTGCCTCTCGCTCCACGTATCCTGTGGGAAATGAAATCCAACCTGCTGTGAGTATGGACCAATCTGTAACCAAGACAACGTTTGTGAGTCAGAATGGAAGTTTAGTGGTTCATGTGCAATCGCTCGATGCTTCGATGTATGCGTATGGAGTGCTAATAAGTAGTTATCGCGATAATGGTGATTACATTTGGTCGCAAGCCGTGGCCGAAGGTATTGAGTTGGAATATGAGCAGAACCACAGTCGTTCGAAGGCAGTGCTGGATCGCGACCTCTTTGTGGTCATCGGTAGTTGTGTGTTGAATCAGCGAGAGAAGAATCGTCAGCGGTACATAGAGAAGAACATCTTGGAGATTCCTAAAGTGGAACTGAAGATGACTGAGGGTGTGGCATTTGAGAAGAAGAAAACGATCCGAATTACAGTAGGGTTTACGAGTGCGTGTGATTTAGCGCTACATTACGGACTTTGACGATAAGATAAAGATATCCACGAATTACTTGGATTACATGAATCTCTTGGATACGTTCAATAAGTACAGATGAAGTCATGTCTTGATTGCTAGGATCGTGAAGGAGATGAAGGAGAATAATGAAAGTAACCAAACGTTTTCGGCTCTCCTGTCATCACTGTCCCTTCAGGACAATGGGAATCCGAAGCAGAAGCAGCCTGTGAACGAAGACATCGATTATGTTTATCGTAGGGAAGAACATCGCCAATCATCTGTAGCTGATAGCGAGAACTTCGTGCTGATGCCGAAGATCGACTTCTTGGGTGATATGACGCCTTCGATCAGCAGGAAGACGTTCCCGCCTATGGTAGACATGGAATGTACAACTGACTCCTAGTTGATGAGATACACTAACGATTATCTGGTGGAGGTGCTAGCAGAAATCGTATCGGCAGTGGATGGAATGCTTTCTGTTGTCGAGAGAAGAGATATGTAACATTGTTTTTGCCACGCTTTTTTGTTTCATCACATATTTTGTACGATGGTGTTGCGTAGAGGAAGATTATTCATGTCACTATATAGTAGAGCTCCGAGGAGGAGAATACTTGCTTGACGGGTATATAACAGGCGAAAATGGATCAATATGCATCGATGGAGTCCAGTGCGACATTCAGTATTATCAGCAGGCTCATTCAGATGAATACTTGGTATCTGCACCAAATGGTAAGAAAAGGCTTTATAAGCACGGCCTTCTGAAAGAAGAATGGATCGGTGAGCATCCCGGAGGTGATGGAGATTTTACTGTGTATGAAAAGGGAGTAGTTCAGTTTATACAGCAGTGGGATAATTTATTAAATGGAAATGAATGGATTCGCGTTATTAATAGTAAAAATGGAATACTTATGGAAGTAACGAATTGTGGGACTGAGAAAGTGGTTTATCGGGGAGAGTTCAGTGCAAATTACAAACGAAATGGCCGAGGAATCCAATACGACGTAAATACTGGCAAAGAGTTGCTGGAAGGTGTATTTGTTAATAATGAATTGGTTGGAATATGTAAGATA
>JZRO01000312.1:0-73933 GCA_000963465.1 Blastocystis sp. subtype 9
TTTGTTTGTTTAAGGAAGGGACTAACATGTACTTCTTTTGTGATTCAAAGAAACAGAATAGTCTAAGAGAGTAGGGTGTTCTTCCCAGAAAGGTTTATCTCGAATCACATCACAGTGCAGAACCACAGTCTCATATGTTCCATCGGTCATTTCCTCCACTTGTTTCTTTGTTAGAGATGTGGAGATGGTATCGGGTCTAGAATTCATTCGTTGCAGAATCAGTTCTTTGGTCTCTCGAATAACAATACTCCCCTTCTTGTACATTTCCGGCTCGTTGTTGTAGTTGATACCAAACCGAGAGAAGAGAATCTCGTTTTTCTCCGCACTCAGAGTTCCGTTCAGGATCTTCTCAGCAGAGGTGGTTGACTCGTGTCCCTGGAGTACTAGAGCCCAGAAACACGTATTGTAAAGATTGTTTATGTGGGTGTCGGCTTGTCTCCAAGAAATGTAGTCGCGTATATTCTGCAGATCAATAGCAAAGTGGACAGATACCTGGAGTGAAGGATAAACGACTATGCGACCATCAAAACTGGGAGGATACTGGAGACTCGTTTTCATGAACTGAGGCCAGTAAAACAAGTACATCGCAGTAAACTGGGAAACAATCGTAGTCAAGATCTTGGTTGAACGCCGATTAAACAGAGTGGTTTTTCTCTTGAACACGAACGAATACTCGTCACTCTCACCAATTGCCAAAACACAGTCACCATATGATTTCACAATCTCAGAAGCAACCTGAAAAGTCAAGAGACACTGAGAATTCCAACTTTGTTCATTAGAAGCAACGCATTGCGATCATTGGGTTTCTCAAAATTGTGAGCATCCGAAAATCTGGAACATGAGTCGTATGTTACCTGTTGTACTTGTGGAACCCCTTTCCGTCAATGCGTACAACAAAATAGGTATTCAATAGGATCTTTTCGTCTTGCTCAAAATGTTTAACATATCTAAGTAGCACTTTCTCTGGATATCCTACTGGTATTTTGTATTGGCCATAGAGCAATAGAGAAGCTCCAGTAAACAAGTTATTGTGATTAAGACTGGTGCAATTCTGTAGTAGGTTGAAACGCTTATGCCAAAAAGCTATTCCGTCTATTGCTTGAACAGATATACAACCCTTCGATTATCTACACAGTAGTTTACACTTGCACCATTCCTTTTGCCACGACATAGCAACTTAAGTAACGTTATTGAAATAACAAACATACAGCAGTACATAAAGAGACATTAATTATCTGTCATAGAAACAGTTTTTGTGGACTTAAAAAGACGGGTAGGTTTTGGAGGCTTCGCAGGAGGGGTCCTCATTTCGGCAGAGTGACTCTTTCCACTCCGGGGAGGCTTGGGAGGCAATTCCGGAGGTTTCAGTCGTGTGCTACTTTCTCTAGTAGTGGGTGGACTTGGACGGGGAGTAACTCTTGGAGGAAGGACAGGACGAGGGGAAGGAGACTTGGCAGGCGTACTAGAGCGGGTTGACATAATAGGAGTCTCGGTAGATTCGTATGAACTTGAAATGACATCGTGAGTGATGCGAAGACCTTCGGGCTTCACCGGTTTCTACAATGCATCCACAGCCTCGCAGATACCTTCGGTAAGAACGGAACACCGTTCTTCTCAATTATAGGGACTCCATCCTCCAGTTTTTGAATGACTCGCAAGTCGATAACGTAGCACAAGTAGAATTCACGACAATCGTCGAGAAACGAGAGGATTTCCTTCGGAGCCTCAGCCAAGCTATGCAGAATGATCATCGTCTTCTCTCCCTGTCTCATCAGCTTGATCTTGTGATCGATGAGCTCTGTGATGACCGAATTCTAGGCGTCAGAGTCTCGAAGGAGAGGTACATCGTTCTGCCCGATGACGTGATAGAGAGGGTGTTCGTTTGTGTTGAAAAACTGATACATGTACCCCCGGATTGAATACCACAAGTAGAGGTGCACGCGTAGGACGACGGTGTCCCCATCCTACATGTCAACACGTCCGTCCAGACGTACTACAGGACATCGCCCGTTCCGATCACTCATTCGGAGAGTTTGCATCGTGATGTGATTGATGCAGAGATCGTTGCTGCACTGAACAGAAGGGAGGCTAAAAGGTACAATTCGACGGAGCTGTGAATAGTTCTAAATGAAAGAATGGCGGCAAGAGTACTTTATCCTTAAAGCTGTCCATCCAAACAATTTCACAATAGCGCAAACTACACCATCCCTTCTTGTGATTCCCCTCGATCTGGAGATAGTCGTCTTCGATGTCCACAAGAGTGTACTCCTCGCCGCACCTCACCGAGATGATGTGCTTGTCGCACTCGTCCTCAGAATCGCTCTCGGAAACCAGGTTGGTGGTATGGCAGTACACACGCCAGTGGGGACAGGGAGCAGTACAGGACTATTCTCACACCAGACACACATCCCTACTTTTGGAATCGACTTCAACCACTTCAAAATGACAGGAGTTACCATCTGATGCACAGCGAAGTACTAAACATTAACGACACACACAAGGACAACAGCAAAATAATCGTGAACCATATATTTAAACAAGTCATGAGGAGCATCGTGAGCAGGGAGACTTGGAATCTGCAGCAGGGGAAAATGTTCCTTGATCTGCCTGTTTAAGTTTTGGAAGTCCTCATATGTTACTTCGATAACGTATTCCCCATCCCCAGCAATAATATGAGCGAGTATACTAGAATCAAGTTGAAATCAGGACTATACCATTGTTTATCCTTCATCGGCCCAGCCGTTTCAGAAACAAATTGAATAATATCCAAATTTGAAATTCCTTTCTTTCCAATAAACTCCTCAAACTCAGGTTCTGGGGGTAACTCTTCTACATAGTTGTATGGAAACGTTCCTATCCTTCCTGTTGATGACTCACCCTCCCACCACAAATTTCCTGGAAGCTTGTTAATGATTGTCACTATCTCTCCTTCAACCATCGGTAAATCAGTAGATACAGCTCCATCAAAACGATATAGCGCTTTTGCTCGCTGCATAAAACGAATCTGCGGACATTACTAGATTTAAATCTAACTCCCAATTATTGGAATTCCACCTCTATCAATCCTTCATACTACAGGAATTCCAGAAAGATCGCTGGATTTAACCATCGTAATCATCTTCAAATGAATCCTCAGGCAGTAAATGAGTTCCACATGTATATGTCTGACGTTGAGGTAACGTAAAGCGAAGGGAAATACTCGAATGACCTACTGACAGTGGAAGAACATGCGGTAAAGAGCCAAAACCAAAAGGAGAATAGGATGCAAGTGGACTACAAGCAACAAGATCTCTATAGAGTCAACAATGTTTCTTTTAGTGAACAGGTAGTATTCTTGTATAGATTATAGTTAGTACAATCTATTCTATGAGGTTCGGTTGAAGGAGATGAGGCCTTTGTTGATTGAGGCAGCAAAACGACTATGGGGAAATGAAATTAGAATTTCAAGTAAGAGATCTTATCGGACTATTGTTATCTTAGATGAAATTCGAAATATCCAGTCTCATGAGGAGTGTGTAATTATCGGAACAATGTTTGAGTGTTATTACTCAATTAAGTCATAGCTACAAAGAGTTGTCATTGTTTAAGAGTATCCTCAATGAGGTTATTTTGAATAGCGGAGTTTATCTTTAGAAAGTATCCACCTCTTTCAATCCGCAGCTGATTGGCGTATTACTCTCCACTGGATTACCACTAGACCCAATTTCTTCCCAAGAATAGTCTCCATGGGCCTCTTTCTCAAGAGGGAGATCCTATCTTTCTGGAGGATTCTACGACACGTATTTTAATAAAGAATTTTACTGACCCCATCGTAACAGGGGTTGTTGTGGCTATTCTAGGTGAGGTTGAGTTGCATCGAGGTCTCCACTGTAGATGGACTCAAATGGTGACTTTCTGACTAAGGAAGTCTGCTATCTCCATTCAGGGATCAAGCCAGGATCGACTCAGGCAACTCCATCTACAGCGAAAGACGCATATTTACTCTGCGCTTCTGATCTTCTAATAGGGAAATCGCTGTCACTCCGCACTCATCTGCTTTTCGAATACATCGTCGGTCAGCTTGGGTTTGTTGAAGATGTGAAGCTGTGCTCTCGAATCGCTCGAGTGGTTCTCCTTGGAAATAGCATCAGTCTGGACCGAGAGCCTTTTCAGCGCATTCGTCAGGACTCGAAGGAAATTGCGGACTCTATGGTGTGTGTGCAGAATTTCGATCAACTCCTGAACGAGGTATTCGATGAGTTGGTGGTGAAGTGCAGGTTTTGCCCTTTGTACCCGTGACGATTGTACCTGGAGCATCTGATGCTACATCATCTTTGATCCCCCAACAACCGCTGCATCTCTCGCTATTCACTCTGTCAATGCGCTACTCTTCCTTGGATTGCGTGTCAAACCCTTACCAAGCCGTCATAAATGGACTTAATGTAGTCATGACGGCAGGTCAGAATATTCAAGATATTGCTAGGCAAGTTCCATCGCCATTATCTCCTATCGACATCATGGCATTAACGCTGGAGTGGGGGCTTCTCTTTCCAACAGATCCAAATACTTGCCGTAGTTGCTAGAAGAGGGAATAAGTCATAGCTGGTATTCCATTATCGACACACGATCCATTCATCGTGCAGGAGTTACCCGATGTATATATTGTGGGAGATCAGCAAGCATTGGAAACAGAGCGTCGAGAGATTGCGGGAAAAGAAATTTTGTTTGTTACCCTTCCATCTTTCGCAAATACTGGAGAGGTAGCAATGCTTAATCTAAATACAAAGAGCGTGACGCCAATTGCTTTCAATACAGAATCAATCGAATCGACTCTTATCAAAGCGGAGCAGAAAGAAGAAGAGGAAGATGTTATTATTGATGAAGATATAGCAAATGATGATGAGTAGTGTGTTTGTAGAAAAAAATAGAATGAGATTGGGAATAGAGGGACATCAGAGAATTGACTTCTCGTAGCTGCTGGCTGAGTGTATAGTACATTTTTTCGGTGAGAGAAAACTCACACGACGGTTTGGTCTAGATGAGAAGAGTTCTGCAAGAAAACCATCTGCTTTCCTTCTTCCAAAACGTGAATTCCGTTGTGAGAAGAGATTGACATCACAATATTACTAGAGATGTACTATCATAAAAAGAGAGAGAGACAGTATACACGACCATCATTATCTCCTATCATCGCCTCTATGTTCCAGTCAAACCCCAGGTCATCTGAAATCTACCAATAAACAACACCTTTTCAACAACGAGTAGACTGTTCTCTGAAAGCGCCTTTATCATCTCCATTTTATTTTCGGAATATGGACGACAGATTGAGAGTTGATACATATAAGGAAGTCCTAGCAATTGCAAATCGCTTGACAACATCACTTCAGTCACATTGTTCTTTGCAGCATTTTTTAGAATAATTCGCAGTGATCCCAAAATAGACTATGGAAATAGAAGTGATATGCTTTTACCTTTACTTCATCTATCTGCTCAGAAGCGCCGACAAAACTGCTTATCTAAGAATAAACAAACCCGATAAGCAGAACGGAGGAAAATTTAAGTGTTCCAGTAAGAATCGAATCGATCACAGCCTCTGTGAAGTTCTTAATACACTTCTCTGACTATAAATGATACTTATACCCCAACAATGCACACATATCGAGACATGTGAATAACGTTTGCTGCCAGCCATTCTGGTGGTTCCTGATTCCCAAATGTTTTCAATTTCTTAACGTGAGTGAGATAGTCAGAAATCCAACCATTGAGTACAGATTGTGTGTTTCTTCAAGAATATTTATTGTGAGTGATGGTTAATTTATGACTGTTCAGGAAAAGACAATTTAAAAAACTCAGAGTTGGAATACAATCAATAGTCTTTATAATAAAAGTGATAATGGAACAGTTCACTGCAATGTGCGACGGAACAAAAAAGTTCAAATTCAAAGCACTCGAGGAATAAAAAGGTATTCATATCTCTTATAAAAAGAACGATAATAATATGGTGAGCGTCATATATCCGAGAATAATAAAAGCCAGAAGTGTGCGCTCCGACATACTAATTCTTCTATTCTTCATTTATTCACGTTCAGCTAAGTTAGTCTTCGTTGCGTGCCCTTTTAAGGAGTGTTATGTTTAATTTGTCTGCTGTTCCCGAAATTGGACTAGGTTTGTGGTTTTTATCGTACGTAACTTTTTAGGGTCAAAAACAATCTGCGATATATGTATGCGAAGACCGTCTTCTGAATATTACAATTGTGGGTATCACAAGATGTGCGATATGTGCCGACAACGCTTTGCTTCTCTGGGAGGCTGCCCACTCTGTGGGAAATGCAACCAACGATGTATTGAAAAAGTAGAAGCCGGCTCTGAAGCGTTATCTTTGTAGTCTGTCGGACGTTGCTCAGTTATCCCAAGTACCTATGTTCCTGAGTCAATGCCATCAGTTTTGGAAGCACCGTGCCCCCAAGAAGAGGAAATATTCGCTTCTTCCTCAAGCGATAGTTCACTTCTTACTTCTCTATCTTCAAACGATATGGTGCTTAGCGATAGTGATGAAGGTGATTCGCTGACGTATAAAAGTCGAGAATCATGTAATGATGACCCTTTTGCCTGTCTCGATGCGGCTTATGAGGCTTCTCAATCGGAGTATATTGGCAACAGTGGCTTATTGCATTGTGGTTTCTCTCTCTATAACCCACCTTCGCATTGTGATACCTTTTGCTCAGATGTTGCATCTTCTAAAGATGTGACAAGGAATAGTTCAGAAGACAGCGGAAAGAAAAGAGTAGGTGTTTTGTTGACTGTTGACGCTAAGAGAACTTTACAGAAAACGAAAAGAATTTCCAGTGAAGATTTACAAAGAATTGTTGAATTATGCAAAGATATTACTCTGTAATATATGTATTCTATTCTTGGTGTTTGTTTGAGAGACGAAGCGAAGAATTGACAATGCCATCGTAATATTTATTGCAATGACGTTGGCATCTTCTATGCAATTGATTGTAGTGACGATCAAGAGTTCTCTCTTACACGATTCTGTGACATTACAACAAGGGTAGCATCTCTGTCATCTCCATATAAACTGGATGTGATTTTGGAGATGTTCGATGAGATTACAAAACTATTCAGTGTGATCACCTGTTGCGAATCATTTCTCAGACTGTCTTGGCGCTGCAATGTCGTTCGCCACATCGGACGTTACTCAGAAACTCGCGCACGTACGTAACCGAACAAAAGAGATGCTAGACGCAGGCATTCTGCAAGGGGATCGCGCTGATGTAACTCTTCAAGTGCCTTGAAGTTTGCAATCAACAATAGGATGTCATGCTTGCAGAAAAGAAAATGAACTGGCACCTTTCTGGTCCTGGTAAGTTTCCCTCCACCTGTATATTGTAGAGGGGATCGATAAGAAGGGAAAAGAATATCAGAATGCTTCTCGCAGCATCGTAAGACTAACGTGGTTTCTCGATTTTGTGTATGAAATGGTTGCATACATGCGCTCCCATGAAACAGTACTAAACCGCAAAATATCCTAACTAGGAAACACTCCCCACTGCTGTTAAATATGCCTATAAGAAAGTACTGGCAGATCGGCACAGCATGATTGTCCGAAACGCCTTTAAAGTGGCAGTCATCATCTGTCCTTCAAAAGACACATTTCTGTCAAAGGTATCTGGAAATTTGACCCCGGAGCAAGTCAATGCTATGTGGATCACATGTGAAGAAAATATGAAGAAGATTTCAGACATGCTGTGGGCCTTTTTCAAGAGTGAAGGAATGGACGAACTTCCTTCGACTGTTTTTTACAAACACCATACAATTCACTTTCTGTGGGACTCTTGTTCCTCGTTACAGCCTCCATCACACTAACATTCTTCGCATTTCGAATCGTCATATCACAGCCAGCACGCTTAAATTCCTCGACGAGGTCACGACAGCTAGATGACACCTCGTTGACAGACCTACGTCTCATCTTCGGCGCAGTTGGGAGAAATGTAGTGAAGAGGGGCATTTCCTTCCTTTGAGATGATGTTCGGATTCGCGTGGAGATGGAGCAAGGCACGAGCAGACTTAAATGCATTGAACATGACTGCTAAGTGCAGAGGAGTCTCGCCTGCATCATTCAGCGAGTTTACGTCAATGTACTGCATGACCAAGTACTCAATCAAAGTTTCCTAGTTCTTATCGCACCACTTTGTGGACACATTATTTGAATACACAGCCCAGTGTAGAGCATTATCGCCTTGTTCATTGGTAACATGCACATCAATCCCATTATCCACTAATAGCTTGATGACCGAATATTGGTTTCCCTTTGCAGCCCAATGAAGAGCAGTGTTGTTCCACTTATCTCGAGCATTGATATCACCTCCTTCGGCTAAGTATTTCTGTATTGTTGTGATTTCTCCATTGTATGCTGATCGAAAGATGGGGTTTGAAGGCGTAAAAACACTAGCGCATGAGCAAGAAACTAGAACACTACATGGTCAGTGAAACAGCAGCAATGACGATCAATGCTACAAAGAGTTTACAGCAATTCAAATACCTTTTTGAAACAAGAAATAAACTATCTACAGTTGTTTGCAGAATGACTGCTCTTTATCAGACATTTGTATAGAGTTACTAATAGGTATCAAATCGCTGAGCCAGAAAGGAGAGACTAAAAAACCGGATTCCCTAAAAAGGAAGTAATTCTGCACAGTGAGATATTCTTCCTAAAAATGGGCCAGTCGACATCTACTCTTTTTCAAGATGGAGGTACAGGAGATGGTAACACCAATCCGTTGAGTGGCGAGGATGAGAAGTTTTTCACTCCTGTTCAATCTCCCTACGAAGAAGAGGATAGTTCCGAGTTCGAAGATTGTGTTACTAATTATTTTCTGAAATAACTGCTAGGAGGAAGATGTTTATTCAAATGGAGAAATAATGGAGGAAAGGTCGAGTAAATCGAGGAATACAAACAAAGGTGAAGGAAGAATGAAACAAATCGAAAGGGATGAGAAAAAGTCTCTTGCAAAGAAAAACAAATCGAAAAGACATATTCCCTCTAGTTCTATCTCTCCAGGCGATGAAGATTATGCTATCGATTCCCTTGTGGACACGAGAGTAACAGCAGATACTGTTACTCTATCTCCGATTGAAGAAGACGATAATTCTATTCACTCCCAAGCTAGTTCTAAGGTCGACTCACAACTGAAAGAAGAATTTCCACAGATTGATGATAAATGCGCTATTTCGATTCTGGAGAGCTTGATAAAGGGCGAATATGACGATAATATCCATGAACTGTGGAATACTGTGAATAGCTCACAATTTAATGTGGTTGACACTGGAGTGATATTTCTGTCTTTTTCTGATATGTAGTTTGCGTTTTTCCTTCCCGCGGTTCTATGCAGTAAATTAATTTGTATCTATTTTCAGCAAGGAGTTTCGGTTATACGTTCCGTAAATCATAGGGGACATCGTTTAGCGACATTTCCGACTCCAGCTCCCTCCTGCAGAATTTTGTTTCGGAGTGGATCAACAGCAACGGTGGGAACTCTCGAAATAGCTTTATGAGAAAGTACCCTCATTTTGTGAAGTACCTGTATTCGCTGATAAAGGAAGTCGTGTATTTTCTCAAGTAGCTCTGTCCTTCGCTTGCTACGTAGCATGATAAACGAGACCGACAAGGCGAACAGGTACTTTTGGATCCTGGAGTACATCACTGTCGACAGACTGGATCCCGTGACCACGGTGCATTCGCAGGTGAAGAAGGGTTCCTACCGCAAGAAGCACGGAAGTCGTTACGACAGCAACAGCGAGGAGCTGGGGCTCTTCGCCATGCTCAGTCCCTCTGCGCTGGACGCGGAGCCTGCCGTCTTTTACTCCCCCATTCACCAGCCCAGTCAGGAGTTCGCATCGACCGATTCGGGCGCGGATTCCGAGAACTGGCGATTGCGCTCAAGTCGTGGCTCTCATCAGAAGCGATACCAACGACGGTCCGCGTCGAAGATGTCCTCGTTTCGCGGATCGAAGCATCGAAGCCAGAGTCTCCATTCGTTGTCGAGTCGATCGAGCAACTCTGCGGCGTTTTTCCCCTCCTGGAACTCGCGAGAGCTGGAGCGATGGAACTCTGCACAGACCGGCGAAGGTAGGGTCGAGGGAGTGGAGTGAGCGATAGACTTGACGCTGGAAGAGTCGTATCGTCAGGAGGGACTGGAGACAACAACGTGGGATCAATTCACAGTGAACCGCGAGAAGTTTGGCGTGGAGGCCCAGTTCAACGAGGCGCTGTACACGGTGCCGATGAGCTCGTATCAGATCAATGAGGAGGAGTGGAAGGAAGTGGTGAGTCTTGCGAAGGAGATGGGCGATGTGGACGGTATGTGGACTTGGGGACTCATAACTAGACTCCGGATGTTCACTGTCAAATCGAGGAGATGCCGATGATTCGACGTTATTTAGTGAGGTACGTTGCGTTAGAGAAGAACTCTCTGACACAGAAAGGGATGATGGTTTTGTGGATAGTGCTTTCAGAAAGAAAGCAGCACATTGAACTTTGTGTAGTTTTTTGTTTGTTGAAAATGGAAAAGCGCGGGAAGAATTTGGTGGCAAGGTATCAAACTCTATTATCTCATCTATTATTGAGTAAAGACGTATGCAGCAGATCCTAAAATATCGTAATTTGTTGAGTTATTCGTATCATATCCGTAGAGAATGAAAATTCTCCATCTGTTTTGCATTCAGTGAACAAACTTCAAAGCGAGAAACGGGAGTGCCCTGGAGCATTGTACTATGTTCTCCACTGCATTTACTTATAGTTCTGACATGAATACTGACTCTGCAAAAAGTAATGAATTTGCTGAAAAGCGTTTTTCATCGTCTCTAAAGAGCACTGTGTCAACAGCTAGCACTCCCTCCAGTCATTTATCGTAAGTTTTTTATTTGTTTTTTCTGAATTAGAGTTCTTTCTGATTCAAATGCACCTACTGCGCAAGCGAAATCTACCACATTGCTTCACAAAGTATCTTTGGGTCGATTTGTTAATCATAGCTTTCCACTACTCGTTCTTGTGGATCTGTCCTTTTCAAATCCGGGAGACAGTTGTCGTTGTTTTCATTTGGTCTGTTGACTTCTAGTTCGAAGAAACGTTCTGTGCCATCTGGACATGTGGTTGAGGTAGCTTTCCTATGTTCGTTTTATCTGTAGAAATCGACGTGCATTCCTGTAGATAACAGTCTCAAGACTTCGGTGTCATTCCTCTTTGAGTCCGAACTCCCCTATTCTACGATCAATGTCATGCTGATGGCTATTCGACGCAGTCAGATTGGATATTATGGAAGTGCTTTTGCTGCCGAGGAGACTCGACGAAACAACCTCTCATTCAAGGCAGTCCAGCAGTTTGTGGAGAGTGTGCTGGACGCCTACCACTCCTACATCGGCTACTCCTGCGAGGGGATCCAGGAATCTCCCTACTTCTACATGAAGGGACACTCGTTCGAAGCGATGTTCACCCACGAGAAGGGAGGAGTAGCGGCGAGTGTGTGGAGTGACAAGTAGAGACGAGTCTGCTATGCGTCTTTTCCCTCCGAAATGATCAAACAACTGCACAGCGAGGACATCCGGTTCGTCAGGATGAAGGACGAAGACGAAGACGAGGTGATCGAGTCATCCTTTCCTCTGCGAGTGACGAATAGAGAGGACTTGTTGTCGTGTCAGTCAACGAGTCGCTTAACGAGCTATAACAGCACCACCCCGACAGAGATCGCCAATATCGGGGTTGTCGTTCGGGACTCCTTAAGTCTGCACAAGCTGGGGAACTACCTGATCAACTACTCGATCAACAGTAGGTCTTTGGCCAGGTTGTGACGTAGTGCCGGAGGCGAAGATCATGACTCAGGTGATCTCTTCGTTCGCGTTTGCCCACTCGACATGGTTCATTCTCTCTCCGGTGTACAAGAGGAACGTGATGGTGAGAGGAGAGCGCTACGCATCGTCATTCCCCGTTGCTCCAGTGATACATAGGCTCTCGTTCAATGGCGTGATCACGAAGAACCAGCTCGCCAAACTGTGCAGTGTGATAAACAGCGTTCTCATTGTAGTGGTCTTCATAAAGAAGTCATGGATAGAAACTGAAAACCACTTCAAAGTACGAGATCAGCATGACCACAGATCGCTTTAGCCAAGTGATGAATGCGAAAAATTCCTTATCGACGATTGAGGGAGAGTTCCTCCAAAGTGTCTCTTGCTCCATCAACGAGGAGGAAAAGCGCGCGTATTATACTAGTACAGCAAAATCCGTAAATTTATGGAGTTGTTTGTTACCACAAAAAAAGTATGTCTATTCGTTACAAGTCCTTGACTGAGAAGGAATATACATCTCTTGATATTCCCTATTCGTTTATTCCTTGTTTCGAGCTGAAAAAGCGTCTAATCGAACGAGAGAAGATTGCGATGAAGTCAGACTTTAAATTTACTATAACCGACGAGACTGGAACTATAGGTAGGTAGAGAGTGGTATTTGGTGTTGTTCAGAGTATAAGGATGAAGATAAGATTATGAAGAATACTTGTGTTTGTTACAAGATTGACCCATTGGCACGAAACGAAAGGGATGGAATCATGGCTCAAATACACAATTCTGGAAGACCCCATCGTCGTGAGCCTTCGGTCGTGGCACCACCCGTAAATAACGCGACTTATCAGGTTACACCCACGAACCCTGTGAATTCCACTTATACGGCTACCCTTCCGTTTTAGCCTTTTTCTCAAGTTATTATTAGAGCAAGCACAGAACTGCATTCTCCTGATGAAATTCCACCTCTAGACTATCTTTGCCAGCGATGTTTGGTCAGCGGCCACTATGAGGAGTACTGTCCCACTCAGGGATATCCACTATGGCCTGAGAAGATGAAGAAGTGGAATGTAATGTTTTTTTATTGTGTCAAGCATAGTTTCAAATTAGCTGCGGAAATCCGCTGGAGCGTCTGAAACGGATCGACCATCCGTACGACATTTCTCTCTATGTCAGTAGGGCTGTGTCAGCTAGATTAAGAGTAGAACTGGGGTACACGATTGTCCGTCATCCGGAAGGGAACCACCACCTGTGTCTTGTGAAGCGTGAAGAGTCAAATGTGAAGGAAAAGGAAGTGTATAGGAAGGTAGGTAATCTGCTGTCAATTTGTGTTGCTTCTTTGTTTTGCATGGAAAACTCCATAATAAAGATCACAATCTGAACAGGTATAGATCGATACTCCGGAAATATTCTACTGTTATGGAAAAAACCACACAATTACGGATGCTGTCATCTTGAGTTGTTGTTGCCAAATTATTGGCTGCCGTCAGCATATACAAACAATTGTTTTAGACAAGGGGACCTGTCCTCTTTGTGGACAACAATTAACTGTGAAAAACATCAAGGAGTTCCCTGTTTTAAACCGGTCCCTTGAAAAGTTCACTCAACAAATGAACACGAAGAGAACAGAAGCTGCCGATTCTCGAAGTAGTTCTATGTATAGAGAACGCTCTTATGAAAGTCGGCACGCTTCTCACTCCCACCATCGCAGAGAGCATCGCCACCGTAGTCGAAGTCGTACTTCTCTTTAAGATCATGTTTTTTAGAAACACTCTCAAAGTCAGGATACTACCGTACTCGAAATCATTTTTCATCTAGACAATTTACAAAAGCATGAATCGATTGTACAAAGTCCTTCAGCCTATCACAAATTAAACCCCGACTGATTACAACAAACAGGAACCCAAAGAAGGAACGATTGCTTCCTAATTAAATTGGGAGTAATACGAAAGATCATTTCAGCCTTCTCAAAACAACTTGGGTGTTTCCATTAATTACAACATTCTCGCGCTTGAAGAAGACGGGATGGTACTTTTCAGGTAACTGCATCACTGTCCAGTCCTTGCAAATCCGTCTCATATCTCTATTTCCTTGGATACGAGCATACACCACCTCGCATGTTTTCTTACTCGAAGTGTGGGGCCACTTCTTCATATGCATCTAGCTCTCAGCAGAGACGAATGCACCTACACACTCATACAGCTTCACAAGACTAGCCAGATCGGCAACTGATACATAGCCAAAACCAAGATTGCAGTTGGTCTCAAAATCGACTGGCATATAAACAAAAATATAGCTAGCAGGAATGATGCTCTCAAGAATAGAGATCAAAAATTCTTGAGTGAAACTACGATGCACGCCTCTGTCCGTCCCTACCTATTCGGGATGTTTTTCAACATTACTGTTCGGCGAGTATCCTGGCCTGCTTTCACCTTGGCAAGATCGATGCGATATTTCTTCGCCTTTCGTTCTGCTGCATCACCTGCAGCCGAAGCTGATTTCTACGTTTAACCCTCGCCTCGTCGCTACTTCGCTCTTCGGCTTTCCTTTCTCTTTCACATACAACGCGGAGGATGA
Source organism: Blastocystis sp. subtype 9 (assembly GCA_000963465.1). NCBI lineage: Eukaryota > Bigyra > Opalinata > Blastocystidae > Blastocystis > Blastocystis sp. subtype 9. The sequence goes on from JZRO01000312.1 coordinate 14,392, forward strand.
CGGCATTTCTCGAAAACCTGACCTACATGACACGGAGAGACAAGCGCTACGCAGGCAAGTCAGGAGAAACAGTATCAGAACTTAAAAAATCTGACTGACTATCCGAGGAATAGACTCGAGTCGCTCTGTCCGCAGACGGAGCCTTTCCGTGACGCTTATCTTCCAAGTAATCTACTCTAGACCGAGGAGAGAGCCACCTACCGACTCTTGGGTGGGCCAGCATCGAACTGCTCATCGGATTCGACACAGCGTCACAGTCGCTCGAATAGCACAAATCACAAGAAGGATTGAATGGATCAAGAAGGGAACTTCTTTCCTGAGGTCCATTCGATGAAAAAGGACGAATAAAAGATGAATCGCGATAGTTCAGATTCGAACGATTCGCCGCCGAATCGAGGAATCCAGAATATTGGGGACCATGCATAAAAACTGAAGGTAAATACTCCGAAGAAGGTTCAGGTGGACTAGCCATAAACGGAAGCAAAAACCCATACCAAAAGTGACAATCATCAGACCACATACAATCCAGAGGTTCTTCAGCACACTCTACTGGAAGCTAGTAGTTATGATACACACATATTCCTTACAAAGCCTCTTGAGCCAAATGAAGAACGGCTTGGAAGAGGATCCAGATACGAAGCTCCTACTCGTCATCGAAGCAAAACACTCCTACGACCCATAGTAAATGGTCTGTAAGAAACCATGTTCGTATCATAGTTTGACATGTCATAAGAGTGGAGTGGGTAATCGTAATGGTTCACTGCTTGTCTTCTAAACAAGTACTCGTCAGTATTAGGCAAAACACAAAAAGACTACACATCACTATAAAAAACCAACGAATTACATCCATAGTCCACAAATCAATAACTGAGCACAAAATAAATACGCAGTACAAAAAGCTAGATAAACAAAGTCTTAACTAGTAAGAATCTGAAGATAAGAAAATAGTGAAACTCCATTATAAACCAATCATTATCAAATTAAGCTACCGTCTCAATCTGATTTTTGGAATTCACAAATTCCGACTTCATTCATTACATGTTCCAGAAACAGAGAAGTGTCTAGAAACATGAAAAATGTGTTATTAGAAGTGCGAAGAGAAGGAAAGCTTAATAAGCTCTAACACCTCTACAAAAGTGGTTGGTACGGAAGAAAAAGCATCATAGGTTCCATATTTACTATTTTCGAGTGCCTATTTGAATGTGTATACTATTACCACATAAACCATTATTCATTGATAATTAACAAATCCACTGTACGTGCAATCTATGAGGATTTCATCATTTCCAATTGTTACCATTTAATATTGTGCCTAGTTATGGATTCCAATGAAGAGAGTCACCCGTTTGTGGATGACAATGTGTCAACTAGGAAAATCTGCTTACCTCATTTGCGACCAGAGTATATGGTAGTTAGAAGCATCGTAAGAACATAGATATACACCGTATAAATCAGAGAAAGTGGTTCTCCGACTGTCCACTCCTACTGACCAGGTTATGGGAGCTTCCGAAGATTCGTTATTCGGGGGTAATCTATTCTTGTGTGGAGATATTCCCAATGTATCTAGTTCAGAGTTCCTTAATATAAGTCCACAGTGGGATAGTATGTGATAGTGATACCATTAATGCGTAGGATCCATTTCCAATCATCCAGCTTCATTTGACTTTTTCTGTCATGACTCTTCTCAGAACGACTCTGATACCCTCTTATCAGATTTGTTGCTCAGAGTAAGTTGTTTGAGATTGTTTCGTGGTTTGGAGATAATCTGTGTGTAGACTAGTAGCAGATCATCAGATCCAGAATTTGTAAATTCAGAGTTTAATTCGCTTGCAGAACTCTCTGGATCTTTACTTAATGAAAACAATTATAAAGAAGATTCGCTCTTCTCAGTGGTCCATCGCAGTCCTTTCCCTTTGGGATATGACGACCAAACCGAATTCAGTGATAGTTTGAAATCTCCAGTAATCTTGTCAATCGCTTTGAACCTAGCCTGGTGATGATTTTATGCGTTCTTATCACTATGAAAAGAACGAGTGTGATTGTAGGATGTTTGTTTCTGTTTCCACAATAGCCAGAGAATGGAATTGGGTTTGCAATGAAGACTATAATATGTCTTCCACTACGCTTCATTTTGCGCCTTCCGATCTATTTTCGCTTACTCTATCATCTAATACGAGTTTTGTAGACAGTACTAATATGGCGTCCTGCGCAGACATACAAAACAAAGCGCCATGTGTTTCCCATTCTAAACGTAATAAGAAGGGGAAATCAGCTCATTCTATCTCAAAAAAGTCAGGGAAGAAGTCTATTCCTGCTCAGCATAAGACTAAGACAGATTCGAAGAAATTAGTCACAAATAAACGTCTTCGTATTAAAGGAAGATTTTTAAAGAGAGAAACTGAGGGTTTTTTAAGAGAAATTGCATATTTAACATATTTTGTTTGTTATGAATCCAATTCTAGCGATTGATCTTGGCTCCTGCTCCCACCATCTCTATAAGACATCTCAGCAAAAGAGTGGTGAGTGTGTGATTAGCAATAGTGGCGATAGGCAGTTTAAGTACTGACCATCTTATTATTAATATACAGCTGTATTATATCTTTCAGTCCAAAAACTAGTTCTGTTGCTGATCATTGTTCATCAATTGTTTGTTATGTTGTTACTTGTAAAGCATAGGGATACAACTTCTTTCGATCCAATGCACCCTTCAGCGCTCAAATGATCTTCAATGGGGCACTCGATCAAGTTCCTTATGTAAAGGCACAATATTCAAGGGATACAATCACGTTCGGTAATGGCATATCTGTTTGCTATTACCAGGCTCTTGCCTATCTCTTTGCCTATGAGCTTTTGTGCTATTCAGTTACAAGCCCGGTTTATAATCAAATGATTCAATCAATCGCCGCGAACATGAACTGCTATCACAATACAGTGTTTGCACTCTCTGTAGGCGACTGTTTTTCTTGTGATCCTAGCTACCAGATAGGTTTGGTGCGAAGCACGCAGAGGCCATTCAATCGGTTCTCAGAGGTGTATGTGGGACCAATAAGGTAGTAGCTTTGAATAATACCATTTCTGTGGTTTATGAGTGCTTTCGATATCAGTGTCGCAATGTGGAAGGGACTCATGCCTATGTAGTTCTTGATATTGGCTACTCGAGCTGCCGTTTGTCCTATGTTCTGGTGTCGAATAATTCGCTTGACATTAAATATTACAAGGAGTCAACACAAGTGAATGGACAGCTTGTGGACAAGGCAGCAATGACGCTTCTAGAGGGCGATTTGGATCCTAGAGACCGGTGTTCCACGTGGCTGAAGCTGCAAAAGGACAAGTGTGTCTTTTCTGATACCAGTGACTTATTGTATGAGTGCTAAGTTTTAGAGTGTCCCTATATCTCTTGTGTGCGGTTTCAGGATGATGAAGAGACGTTTGTCAACGTGAACCGAGAGGATTATGTTAAAGCAATCGGTGACTTAATAGGATTAGTCACAGAAATGGCTACGGAATTGAAGAAATCGATCGAAAATGAACCTCCTGTGGAAGCGATCTTCCCTGTAGGAGGAATTGGTTTTATTCCTGAATTTGCGCAGTGTGTAAAGGATGTTTTGGGTGACTCGATTCATATTTCTCAGGGAGTGAACAAGATGGAGTGTGCTGGAAGTGGGTGTTGGAATGTAGTGAATCACTACTTGAATGGAGATTTGAGGATTGAGGGAGAGGATTGTTTTTGGAGTCGTTTGGAGGTTCACAGTAAAGATGACTGCATAACGATGCGAGTATGTAAAATTGATAAGGATGAATTCCCAAATGATATGATGTTAAACGAGGATTTAGAAAGTGGTACGAGTGAGTTCATGGACAGAATGTGGGAGAAAGAAATAAATGTAAATTACTTGCACCAAATCTTATCAGAATGGAATAAGATTTACTCGGTACTGATAAATAAGAATCAAGAAATAGAAGATGAGAAGAAGAGAGAAGAAAACAGAGCAGCTTTGATAAAATGGTATCAGATGACTAGTTCTGCGCTGATGAATGATGTTGATAAGTTATGTGAAGAGTTAAGTCAACACATGCAGTTACTGAATGTGGATAGTAAAAATGTACTGGAAGATATAAATAGAATAAAGGATTCTCTTCAGAATCGGATAGATAAAATGGATAAGTGGTGTGAAATTGTTAAGGGAACAGGAGTTGTACAACCTATGGAACCTTTTGAATCTGTATCAATTGAGCAACCTTCACAATCTCTAACATTTATGCAACCTGTTCCTACGCAACCTGTTCCTATGCAGTCTGTTCCTACGCAACCTATTCAACCTATTCAACCTATTCAACCTATTCAACCTATTCAACCTATTCAGCCAGTACCGTATACGTCATCTCAATCTACATCATTGAAACAACCTCCACAGCCTCCACAACTTCCACAGTCCGCTCCATTTGACCAGCCTTCACAATCTTCACCATTTATACTATCTGGATCAGTTGTACATCCTATGCAACCTTCATCATTTGAACAACCTTTACAATCTTCACAAGCAATACAATTTATGCAACCTACGTCAATGGAACAATCTTCGCAACCTGTTCTTCCCACACAACGTTCCCCACCTGCACCACCTGCACCACCTGCACCACCTGTACTACCTGTACTACCTGTAGTAGAATCTAATACACAGTCAGCGTAATATAACTTTTTGGCTTTTGATGAGTAGCAAAGATCCTTCTTCATCTAACAATAAACAAAAAGGTTATAAACCGTGTGTGATCCAATAAAGTCTCACTTTTGCTAGACGGATTGGACAAAACTGAAGACTCGTTACTGAATGTTTTGCATCAAACACTACACACTTTAAGTTGCTTAAGTTCACCTTCAAGTTGCTCCAGCTTCTTTTGTTTGCTTGCTTCGAAATCGTACATAATTGCTTTCAGTCTCTCTGTTAAAGAACATTTTTCATCCGCCAACTGAGTTACAGTATTGATAGCTTGCAATAGCTCCATTTCCTTTTGTTTACGGATCTTGGTTGCTTTTGCTAACTCTCGATCAACTGCCTCAATTTTTGTCCGCAAGGTGGCGATTTCTTTTGTTACTGGGACATCTAATTGTTGTAATTCCTGATTGAGTTTTTCAATTGCATCTTTTTGCTTCTGTAGTTCCTTTTTCTTTTGATCTAAGGTAGATAACATGGTTTTCTGTTTCTTCTCAGATTCCTGTTTCATCTCTTCTGGAGCCTTCTCTGACTTGTCTACACCATCATAAGGAGAGTTTGTTTCAAACCATCTTTTTTTGGATTTGAATCTATAAAGGAGACGAAAAGACAGCAACATACTATTTGGATGAGACAGTTTTGACAAGTCAATAAGATCTGGTTCAATTCGTATAGAATCGATCTTATTTCCCTCTATCATCTTTTTATTACTTTGCTGAGACGGATCATGATTTTCGGACTGCTTATGACCAGATTGCACAGTAACAGGTACTGACTATCAATAATATACTTTCTATAGTAGCTACTCCGAGAGGTGCAAACATAGCTGCAGCCTCGTTTCTATAAGGATTCATTCTTACCAATAGACGTAAATTGGGACTTTTTTCAATTTAACAAACAAAATCCATTGTCTGTTTAACAATAGTTTTTACTCTTCACTTTTTTTCTCGGAATCGTCTTTGGACTCCGTCTTCATTACGACTACTTGAACCTCAGGTAGATTCGAATCTGGTTTGTTTTCCTCTCCATCTGTTTTCTCTATTTTCATCTCCTTCATCTCCACTTCGTTACTATAAAAATCACGTATCTTTCCCATAGGTCGGTTAATCGACTTGGGAAGCAGATAGCTGGATCCCGCGGTGAATATCATGATAATGCCGAGTATCTGCAAATGAAGGATAGCCACTACGTCAATATAAGGATATGTAGTACGTAAACCCATAATTCAACGGGAAGGGACGGTCCTCACTAATACTCCAAGCAAATATCGTAGATCCCATCGTAGGTCCGATGAATCGTCCAACAGCGGCAAGCACTTGGCCCAATCCATTCACCTTGCCACGGAAATCAGAAAAGGCGCTGTTATTAATCAGTACGTTCGAGGTAGTGAAGTTGATCAAACGAGAGAAGATACACAACATCGTAGCAATCAATACAACAGCCCACTGCACCGATACGGACATGTGGTTCACCAGTGAGATGCAGGGGTAGAAAATCAAACATACAGAGTAGATCAGACCCGTGAGGAGATAGATGCTCCGATACGTCATCAGAATGGCCATAAGTGGATAAAGCAGAGGTGGGATGAAGGACACAAGCGCATCTGGCAAAGGATATGATTAAAAATGATCTGAATGGGGCCAATTCCGGTGTACAGCCAGCCGATATCCGTCTGGTCAAAGTCAAACCCTCCTTTGTCTACAGAATTAATCAAATAGAGGGGGAGCAGCGAGTCCTGGGCTGACTGCACCATGCACACAAGGGCATATAAAATGCAGGAAATCATCACGTTTCGATTGCGGAGCAGATCGAAATAGGTGTCACGACTGAGGGTAAGAAGCATTTCCTCTTCTGATGTGATCGACTGCTTCGCAGCCAACTTCACCTTAATCTCTTTCACACGCTCGCGGTTCTTCTTCTTGTCCAACTTCGCTTGCTTCGCCTGCTCACGAGAGAGTGTTTCAGGAGCACGGAAGATCATAAAGATAGCTGTTATGAGACACAGAATGCTTCCGAAGAAGCATGGAATCCAGTAGCGCACATTTCGTAGCCAAGGCATTGCATGAACCAATGATGGGAAGTTTTCTTCGGGTTTACTCAGAAAACCACCGACCAGAGGACCGACTACACTACCTTTCAGACCATCTCTCCACTCCTACCGAGCAAGGCCACCGGCTGAACTAATAACAGAGAAACCGACGGCCATGGTACGCTCATTGCACATCTCCGCAACATATGTTTTAACGACTCCGACAGTTGAGTTCATTAGACCCCAGCAAGTTCGAAAGATGATGGCACATGTAAAATTGGGAGAAAGACCAAACAACTGGCAAAACACAGAAGTTCCTATATGTTAACAAGTCGCTCAGGGAATACCAAATAAACTAATAATAATTGTAGGCTTACGTCCAAATGAATCTGAAAACCAACCCCAGAACAGATTGCCGAAAATACCTCCTAAATTGTAACAAGCGGTAATATATCCAGAGTAGTACCCGAGTTCTGTTGTATCGAGCTACGTCATAAATATGTACTGTGAAAAAAACATCTGGAAAAAAGTCGGCAACCATAAAAGGAACATTTGGCATAACCTGATTCATACAAAAGAAATCAAGGAAAGCACACATGCCAATAATTATGAAAAGATCACAGGGGAGCTTTGTTGCATTCTCATCTTTCACAAATACGCGAGTCATGTATGACTTATTGGAGCCAAAACAGAAAAACTGTGAACAAGTGTAAAGTTGATATATGTGTTTTTATGAAAATCAAGGCACTACTGTAACGGAGATTGTGTCTCTTAAAAGATGAAATATTACACCATTCTGAACTAGAATAGAGATCTACTAGCAATGGAGAAGCAGGGGAAACAGGTACAGAAGTTTCTCTATAACCATATGGATTATTCGATATATGGAAGTTTAGAATGTATTATGACAGATGTACTAGTTACTGCTCCCAATAAGTAAGGCAGATACGTGAAAATAGAAATAACATATCGATAGGACCCAATATATTAGCCCCACAATTTGATTATCAATAGTAGAGTAATGATTCGGATTATAGACAGATCGGTACCAAATTGTCCCTATTCGAATCATGTCTGATTTCTTTGTATTAATCATTTACTGAGACTATTGACCGATCGATAATTATTTCGGTTTTCCTATTCTCTTTAGTACTGGATTGTAGGATATTGTGTCTTTGTGTTGAGTGAATAGCGGTCTTATGCAATTCTCGTTTTTCTTTCCTTAGCGGAATTTACTTTTGTAGAGATCAGTTAAATATTTCAGATATGGAAGATAACCTACTTGGAGGAAGTGAGTTCGCTACTGCTTCTCCAGAACAGTCACCGGATAATGTCTTTACTCTAAATCAGCAGGATCGTGAGTATTACAAGAGCCTCTTTGATTCGATTGTAGTTTGGCAATAATCTCAGTAAATGTGTAGGATATCGACCACGATGGATATCTGTCGTACGAGGAGATGTCTCAGTATGTCCTACAAAATGGTTTGCCTCAAGACTCCTTAGAAAAGGTCTTTACAATGTGTGATCTGGACAAGGACGGATTTTTGGATTTATCGGAGTTTTCAAGTGCTGCACACCTGTTCCATCTTGTTCAGTCAGTAGGTGACAGAGTTCACGTCTTCCTTTCAGGGAGTCCCTCTTCCGCCGAGTCTTCCTTCTTCGTTAATCGATTCATTGACGATGCAAGAAGCCTCACAGGACGACTTGTTCCTGGACTTTGGAGTGTCGTCTCCCACCCAGACAGATGTTTGTTTCTCTCTCCTGGACGATGTGTAGGACCCCTCTCTTCTTCAGTCCTCTCTGAATCTGGACTTGATCCCCACACCGAAGGTGGATGATTTTTTTGCGGAGGAGGAAGACACGAACCCTTTCTCCAAGGCGGCTGCTCAGTACATTGAAGATCATCAAGAGGAGGAGGAGGAAAAGCTGAAGGCCTTGAAGGACGCGATGAATGTGCCTGCTGTGGTGTGTGAGAATCGTGACAAGCTTCTCCAGGTGTGGGTGCACAACATGAAGAAGTGGCGAGAGTCCGCATCTCGCCTCGATGGGAAGGAGAAGGAGATCGCAGAACAGAAGCGAAGCAACAGTCGTCTACGAGAGGAGATAAAAGAGGCGGAAGAAAAGCTGCGAAGTTTCCAGAGCGACGTGGAAAAGCGATGTGAGTATATGATCATCTTCTTACCTCTAGTGAATCGTATTTCTTTCTTGCAGGCCAAGCTGAATAACCATCTTGTTCAAAACGAATTGGATCGTCCTGTTCGTGCTTCTTTCGCTCAGCCCGATTTGATGGACATGTTCCGTGCTGTACCTCATCACTATCCATTCAACTGTAGCCCGAGTCTTCGTCCAAGACCCCCTTTGCCAAGATATCAACAAAGGCAGCGTTGGGATCTCCTATGCCGGTTTCATACGATGTGGTGGAGAACGATCCCTTGTTATCGCCTCCTTCTTCTTCTGTTAATGTGTTTACATCGCCTATGGAAGAGATTCCTGGTGCGGTGGCTCGTGAACGTAGTTTGGATCCCGATGCTCCTCCCGAAATCAAGTTTGTGGCTTTCAAGCGAAGCGACAAGGCGCGGTCGTTTATGCCGCAGACTCCCATTGCAGAGGAAGATTCAAGCGACGAAGACTTGAAGCCGTCCACGCAGTCGGGATTCAATGCGTTCCCACGAGGAAAGCGAAGCAACGATACGAATGACATGGGCTCGAAGCGGTGGTATCGAAGTGTGTATGAGAAAGAGCGTCTGCAGAAGAAGGAGGACGAAGAGCATCGCAAGCAGGTGGAGAGAGAAAGAGCGGAGGCAAAGAAGAGAGAGGAAGAGGAGGAAAGGAAGAAGAGAGAGGAGGAAAGGAAGAAGAGAGAAGAGGAAATGGAGAGTATCAGCGACTACTCTTCGTATTCGTATAGCGACTATTCATATGATGATCTGCCAATGGAGAAGAATGTGTTTGTTATGTCGGATGACGAAGATGACGTTTTCTCGGACGATGATCTACCGATGGAGCAGCCAAGCGAGTCAAGGGAAGTGTCGCCTGAAATACCTGTGGCTAGCGAGGTTCCTCCTGTTGGTGTGCCAGTGGAGGAGGTATCTGAGGAGAAGGGTGAGGAGAAGACCGCTGAGGCCTCTGGGGATGTGGCTGTAGATGAAGTACCTGCTGAAGCAGCTGCAGAAGTACCTACTGAAACACCTGCTGATGCTGCTGGTGATAAAGTGGACAACAAAAAAGATAAGAAAGACAAGAAAGACAAAAAGAGTGATAAGAAGGACAAGAAGAATAAAAAGAAGGGGAAGGGTAAAGAGACTGAAGCTGTAGTGGAGCCTGCAAAGGATGATAGTGCTGATGAAGATTTGCCAATGGAGAAGCCTACAGAAACAGAAAAACCGGCAGAAGAACTAAAGAAGTCTACCGAGGTTCCCATCGAAATACCTTCTGATGACGATTTACCTGCGGAAAAACCCACAGAGAAGTCTACAGAAAAGCCTACAGAAAAGTCTACAGAAAAGCCCATAAAGACTCCCAAGAAGTCACCTAAAACACCAAAGAAGACTCCAAAAACGCCGAAAGAGAAGAAGGGAACTCCCAAGAAAACTCCTAAAGAAGATGACTCGAGTGATGATCTCCCTATGGAGGCTTCCGAAAAAACCAAGGACGGTCAACAGAAGGAGAGGAGGGGACGCCGAGGCAAGAAAGAAAAGAAAGATGAAACTGGTTTCCTGGGAGAATTAGGCAAAGCTAAGAAGCATTCGAAAAAGAAGGTTACTGCAAAGAAATGAGTTCTGCTATTGTATTTATATCTGCGTTGTTTTTTCTACACCCCCGTTTTTGAATATATGGCATGTGCCAGAATCTGTGGTGTTTTTGCATTTTTCTGTACAATCAGATACTCATTATTTGCAATCCTCAATCGTTTGGATATGTCATTCCGTCATACTTATTGCTTTGAATTAGAGCCCAGTACTCGTACCCAAGTATTTAGCAGTCTTGTTTCATTATCACTAGTCCGCGATTCTCCGTAGTATGGACTGCCCGAAGCAAGCGAAGATCTGTACCCGTTTTGCTGAGGTTGAGACACTGTAAGTTTTCCCCATCAACTGAGTGTGGATAATCTCTGCAGGTTCTCACAGTCTGTAGATATGACTGCTTCCTTCGTGGAAAACGACTTAATCCCAATGGTCCTTGCTATGGATATAGACCTAAAGTATCGTTTCCTTTCATCGTATTCCGTATAGGACGAAGATGGAAAGGCTCTGGATTATGTTTGGTATACCTATAATGAGATTTGGGAGAAAATCCAGGATTTCGGTTCTGGCCTTCTCCATCTCGATTTGGTGCCTGAGAAGGATGGGGTATGACATTTTTGGGCTTGCTATGTAGTACAAGATCCTTGGGGTTTATTGTGTGAACTGTTTGGAGTGGGTGTTGGCTGAGCAGAGCTGCAACACCTACAATCTCATTCTGTGCCCCATCTATGACACTCTGGGTGCAGACTCTGTTGAGTTCATCCTGCAGCAGACCGGCATGAAGACGTGCATCTGCACCCCAGGAGAGTCGATCAAGCTGATGATGCTATTGGAGCGCGCTCCGGACCTGAAGGTGATTGTGCAGATCGGTGACATCGACGAGAAGACTCGCTCCATCGCTGAGCAACATGTAGTTCTCTCAGGATCCTTTACTGGCAGGGCATCATGATGCTGACGACCCAGGAGCTCATGGAGATAGGCCGCAAGCACCGTGCCACGATCAGACCTCCGCACGCCACTGACGTGTGCACCATCTGCTACACCTCGGGCACCACAGGCCTTCCCAAGGGGGTTCTGCTGACCCATCGCAACTTCATCTCGGGACTCTCTGGCTGTCTGTACACGGGACTCGATCCGCGTCCTGAAGACTGCTACATTTCGTACCTCCCTTTGGCCCATGTGCTGGAGCGTATCATGCATCTGGCCATGCTGATCGGCGGCGCGCATATCGGATTCTATCAGGGCTCCACCAAGACGATCCTCGATGATATCAAGACTCTGCGACCCTCGATCTTCACGAGCGTTCCTCGTCTGTAGGAGTGACTGACGCTTCATGAGGTAGGCTGAACAAGATCTACGACGCTCTGAACGAAAACATTCAAAAGCAGAGCTTCCTCGTTCGCTGGCTGTGGTCTCATGGCGTGGCTGCAAAGCAGTGGCGAATGGCGAACGGTTATGACAACACCCATTGGTTCTACGACCCTATTATCTTCGAGACGGTGCGCTCAAGTGGGTGACCTGATGAGTAGATCCGTCGTAAGGTGGGCATGGAGAATGTGCGTGTCACCATCAGTGGCAGTGCCCCTCTGTCCAAAGACGTCCTTCTCTTCCTGCGTTGTCTCTTGAAGGGAGTCATCGTTGAGGGCTATGGAGCTACCGAGACTACAGGACCCACCACTCTCCAGGTGGGGGACGATTACGACATCGGGAACGTCGGTGGTCCGCTGCCTTGCTGCGATTTCAAGCTGGTGGACGTCCCAGAGATGGGGTATCTCACCTCCGATCGCGAGCACAACGGAGTTCCTTGCAAGGGAAGAGGCGAGTTGTTTGTGAGGGGCTACAACATCACTCCCGGGTACTTCAAGGCTCCAGAGCTCACGGAGAAAGCGTTCGACAAGGACGGGTTCTTCTCGACCGGAGATATTGCGATCATCCTGCCGAATTACGCGGTGCAGATCATCGACCGGAAGAAGAACTTCTTCAAGCTGGCTCAAGGAGAGTACGTGGCCGCAGAGAAGCTGGAGATCATCTACGGAGCCTCTCCCTTCATCGCTCAGATCTTTGTTTACGGAGATTCGCTGCAGAGCTACCTGGTAGCCATGATAGTGCCTGAAAAGGACTATGTGATGAAGTGGGCTAAGGGAGAGCCCGAGCTGAAGGACATGAGCTATGATGCGATCTGCAGGTCGGAGGTGCTGCACGAAGCGATTCAAGATGATCTGAGAAGATTGTATGCTGCTTCAGGACTTCGTGGATTCGAACGAATCGAGAAGTTCACCATTGACAGCGAAGGCTGGTCTGTTGATAATGGAATGTTGACGCCCACATTTAAGCTGGTGCGTAAACAGTTACAGAAACATTATCAGGAAGCAATCAATGGGTTGTACTCTAAAGTATAATGTGTTTTTTTGGCTGTTTGTTGAATTAAGGGTTTTCACTTTTCAGCCAGTCTTTTGTCTGGGAGTTTCGTTTTTGAAGAAGTAGCGATTTCTACGATAAATCATTTTAAAGGCATATGGGTAAACGAGCTGCTGGGAGACCAAAGCCGAAATCGATTAAGAGCAAGGCAATTAATAAGAACAGTAAGCGAAAACTCGATACACTTGGAAAGAAGCAGAAGAAGGGCTATGCTGGAGAGGTGATCATGTACATGAATCGTTCCCAGGCGCTTCGTAAATTAGGACTGTCTTTGAAGGATTTCCGGTAGGAGAGCAGTCTTGAATATTACTCGTAGCCGAATTTGCATTTTGAAAGGTATCTACCCACGCGACCCTAAAAAGAAGCCAAACAACTCGATGACGTACTATCATGTGAAGGACATTGCGTATATATCTCACGAGCCGATCATAGACTACTTCCGTAAAATGAAGGCATTCATGAAGAAGGTGGTTGAGTGTTTTGTTGCTGATGACTAGTTGTCCCGTGCGAATGGTCGTAAGGAGACATCCGAAGCTCTCCGTAAATGGGAGCACAAGCCGGAGATGAACCTCGACCACCTGGTGAAAGAGCGTTATCCTACGTTTGCTGTGGCTCTCTCTGTGTCTGCTTACTCGTAGTCTGCTCTCACCGATATGGACGACGCCTTGTCGATGGTCAACCTCTTCGCTCTTCTTCCTGCCACCAACGGCATCAAGGCTGTGAAGACATCGGTTTGCAAACGTCTTTCGCACGAGTGGAACCTCTACGTGATAGAGAGTCGTAGTCTGCGCAAGGCCTTCATCAGCATCAAGGGCATCTACTATCAGGCGGAGGTGTGCGGTGAAAAAATCACGTGGCTTGTGCCTCATAAGTTCTCCCAAACCATGCCCACCGATGTTGACTTCAAGGTGATGCTCACGTTCATCGACTTTTACCAGGTCTTTTTACGATTTGTTTTGTACCGTCTTTACACACAATTGGGACTTCGGTACCCTCCTTCTCTCGACACTGTTAAGGAAGACCAAGGTGCCAGTATGGATGCAATAACCGCGGAACATTTGGTTGCGACGGAAGAGGAGAAAAGAGAGGCAGGTAGAGTTGGGGAGAAATTATGAGACATAGAAGAAAGCGAGGCACATGTTGCTGCTCTCTCTGCTTCACTCCAGGCAATTCCAAATCCCGTGGGAGAGAAGTACGAATTGGAGGAGGCATTTGCAGAAGACGAGGAGGCACGTGCCTTGTTAGCAAAGCAGAAAGAGTTACAGCAGCGAATCCATCTTTTTGAGGGAAAGGTGTTCTTCGTTTCCCGCGAAGTTCCTCGCGAAACAGTCGAATTGGTTATTCGTAGTTTTGGCGGGAAAATGGGATGGGAGGGAGTTTCATCTCCATTCCCACGGGACGATCCTTCTATTACGCACGAGATCGTGGATCGTCCGAGTGTGCCTTCTCCTGTGGCGAATCGCGATTATGTACAGCCGCAGTGGCTGTTCGATAGCATAAATAACGGAATTCTACTGCCAGTAGAGAAATATGGTCCTGGTGTGTCGTTGCCACCCCACTTGTCTCCGTTTGTGGACAACGATGCGGAAGGGTAGGAAATGGAGAGGTGTTCGATGTAGGTACACTCCAGAGTATCAGAAGGAAATCGATCGGCTGAAGGAGGGGAAGATGGAAGAAGAAGAGGAGGAGAAAGTGGAGAAGGAGGAAGATGGCGGGAGATTCGCAAGGGAAATTGAGAGAGAGGCAAACGGGGAGGAAGAAGAGGAAGAGGAAGAGGAAGAGGAGAAGGAGGAGGAGAAAGAGGAGGAAATGGTAGATGAAGAGAAAGAAAGAAGATTAGCAATGATGAAGAAGCGACATCAACGTATATATAAGGCAATGGAAGAGGAAGCACTGAAGAAAAAGGAAAAGATTGCTACATTGAAACAAAAGGCACAGAAAATGAAAGAAGCAAAGAAGTAACTGCGTGTTTGTTAAACTATATGGATCTTTTTCTACTTATGATTTGAATCAATACGAGATTGTTCAACAGCTCCAAAGACTTCATAGCTAAGTGCTACTATAGAATATCTGTATCAAATCGTTTCTAGCCAGTGTAGAAGGAGTAAATCTCATAGCGACTACGTTATAAAAGAATCTGATTCGAAAGTCACCAGTTGAGTTTAGTTACCAGAGCATTCCCTTTTCGATTGCAAACTACTCGCTGTCGTCCTTATTGTAGCATTGCAGTGAGAATAGCAGACGAATATGATAGATACCATGTACCATTATCTCAAAGTTGCCATCGCTAGCTGCCTTCAATCTATATGGTCCATAGGAGAAAAGCCAAATCAAACCAGAATAATATGGAAAAAAAGGAAGATGGCGATTTCCTCATTAGTGAATCAAACAATACCCAACAGGTTCAGAGTGAACGTAGCCCTAACTCTGCCGAGGATGGAAATGATAGAAGCGAAGAAAATACGTCTATTCTATCTGTAGAGTGTCAGAAAGACGATTCTCTTAACAGGCCAAAGGAAGCAGTGAAGCAAATCGAAGCAAGTATATTGGACCAAGCACTTAGTAACATTCAGGAGGACATCAACTTCAAAGAGTCCTCCGAAAGTGAAGCACAGAATACTGACGCACGGCCTAGTTCAAACTCTCTCAGTCAGGAGGAATTGTCCTTACTCTCTTCGTTAGGAATTCATGTCAGTGTTTGAATGTTTGTTTTGACTTAGAGTACACCTGTCGATGTTTGGAAGATCAGCTGGAAAGCATAGTCTATGTATCCTCTAGTTTTGTGTTATTCTGATTTTTGTTATAGTCACAAAGATGAATAGACGAAAGAAGAATATAACTCGCAAACTGAGTAATTACAATATTCCCCAAAACAATGAATAACAATTTTATCCATTTTTTATATGCAGTATTATTTCCCTAATTATCCCGATATTTCTATTGACAGAACAATAGCAATTGATTTGGGAACTACAAATACTACAGCAGTTGTTGTAAGACATGATAGAGTAGAAGCCATAGAACTCGATGGGGATTTAAGGTTGCTGCGTTCTGTTGTTTCATATCGGAAATCGGGGACAGTTGTAGGTCAAGCAGCTATTAATTGTGCGAATACCTCTCTATTGACTGTGGAGAACATTAAAAGAATTGCAGGACTGTCGTATCAGGAAGCGATGAAATTCGAGAGAACATATTTTGGATGTAACATTGAACATCAAGGGGACATGGTACTGCTGAGACGTTCTGATGATGAAGATAACAACTATACCAAAACAGTGGAAGAAGTGATCGCTGACATTTTTAGCAATATCAAGGAGGTGGTCGAAGAAAAGTTCAATAGCGAATACAAATATCTAGTTATCACAGTGCCCTCGACATACACCAGTAGGCAGAAGGGGGCCATTCGAAAGGCGGCAGAACAGGCGGGCTTCTGCGTCGTGAGTATGCTTATGGAGCCGACGGCTGCGGGGATTCACTACCACAACATCGGTCTGATAAACAGGAAGAGTGTCTTTCTCATATTTGACTTCGGCGGAGGAACTCTCGACTTGTCACTGGTGCAGCACGATCACAACAAGTTTGCCGTGCTCTCCACCGGAGGCAATCCTCGCCTAGGTGGAAACGACATCGACAGCGCTTTGCTGGGGTGTGTGAAGAGGCGGTACTCGGAGGACCATCAAACTCAGCTGGTGTTGAGGGGAAGAAGACTGCGGAACCTGATGAAGGCGATCGAGGGGGCGAAGATCGAACTCCAGAATAGTCAGACCTCCGTGATTGAAGCGGACAATAGTCGTAGGGCCATTTGTTCTTCGTGATGTCTAGGTTATGAAATTACACTCAGCGAGTTCAATAACACCATATCGCACATCATAACGGAAGCTATGAATTGCGTGGTCGAATTAGGAAATGACATGCGTGATCGGTATGAAAACAAACGGATCAATGGACATCTGATCACCAGGGATGACTCGCCGAAAGATATCATACTCGGCATAGTCGATAGGGTTCTTTTAGTGGGAGGTTCATCGAAGCTGGTTATCGTAAAAGAGAAACTGAACGCGTTTTTTGGAAAGGAGATTACTTATATTGACGCTGATTCACAGCTGTGTGTGGGTTCTGGAGCGATGGAGAGTATGCTATACATCGCTCGAAACAATCAGATTCACGAGTGTCTCTATAACTCTTATTCTTTTTGTGTGAATGGCGTTGAAAGGGGTCATGTCCAGCGTGGTACTACTATTCCTTTCAGCGTATCATTTGTTCTTGGAAGAAAGCGGGACATCTTCCAGATGGAACTGGCTGTGAAGGAATCCCAGCCAGGTAGAGACGAGCGGATTGTGCTGGAGAACAGTTATCAATACTCGCTGACTCGCTCCACTATTGTGATATTATCAGTTGAGATTCAGTATGACGGTTTGCTAACAATCCGCTTAATAGACGAGAACGCAAATGTAATTGGCCTGCTAGGGAATTTTGAGTATTCTCTTGTTTGCTACAAACACCGAAAAAAGAAAAATTAGATTATATCAATTTGAGGCTTGTCGTCGAAAGATATCTTCAGAGAACCGTCGCTTCCCTCTTCCTCGAAGATAACCAGGTCGTTCTCTCCCTCCTTCAGCACAGCAGCAGGAACAAAGAGAGTCAGCTGAGGACCAACAGTCCAGTAGCGACCCAGATTGTAGCCGTTCACGAATGCAACACCCTTCTTCAGTCCAGTAGGGTTCAGATAAGTATTGGCAACCTTGTCAACATTGAAAGATGCGCGGAAGAAGGTCATAGGCTCACTTCGTGGCTCACTCTCGAAAGAAATTGCGCTAATGCTCTTCAATGGCATCACACACATCTTGAAGCCCTTCAGCACCTCTCCATCCAGCAACACGTTTCCGATGATTCCCTTTTCCTCGAACATGTCACCACCGAAGTTAATACGACCCTCGTTCTCTACCATAATGTTCAACATACCAGCGGGGATCTGCACGTCGTGCTCGGTATCTCTCTGGAGCCAGTCCACATACTTACCATCCACAGCAATGTAGCAGCGATCATGGATCTTGTGCTCCAACTTCAGGTTACCACCCTTTGTCTCAATCATGTAATGCACAAAGCCATAATCAGTATCCAGCTGCTCGAATGTCAAAGGATAGTCGGCCTCCACACAGCGACCAGCAACAGCGGGCATCACATCGAACATATCGGCAAAGCCGGTGAACTTCACCTCTCCGTAGGCCCTGACGGGATCGTTCTCCACAGGGTACTCAGGGATCTTACGATACTTGGCAATCGTATCGCGAATGATCGCCCACTTCTCGGTCATGTCTGCAGCCTCACTAAGAGGAGCATCGTAGTCGTAGGAAGTGGGATCTGACTGATAGCTGTTGCTATCGCCATTGGCTCCAGCGAAGAAGTGATGATTCGTTCCACCGAAGTACATGTAGAAGTTCACCGAGGCGTTCACTGCCAGCATCTTATCCAACGACTCCGCAATGCTCTTCGCATCCACTGTGTGATGCGCCTCTCTCCAGTGGTCCAGCCAGCCAGGATAGAACTCGGTGTTCACCTTGGGGCCAATGCCAGCGTACTTCATCTGCATCTGGAAGGGCTCAGTGGGGTCACGAACGCCGAAGTCGACAGTGGGATAGATCTCTCCAGGGAGAGCACCGCACTGGAGCGCATAATCGGCAGGAGTATCGACAGTGAAGTAGACAACGTCGTCGCCAAGAATCTCCTTGTTCAGATTCAAGAGCCATCGCAGATGGTCCTTATCGCAGGCAGGGAAGAAGCCATACTCGTTCTCGATCTGGACAGAAATGACGCTTCCGCCATTCTTGTACAGATGAGGACGCACGATAGGGAGAAGAACGCGGAAGAAATCCTCCACATGCTTCTGGTACACAGGATCCGAGGTACGGATCTTGATATCCTTCTCACGAATGAGCCAGTAGGGCAGACCACCAAAATCCCATTCGGCACAAATGTATGGACCAGGACGGAAAATCACATACATGTTGTACTTCTCGGCAATCGAGAGGAAACGATCGATGTTAGCAATTCCATCGAAGTTGAACTCTCCCTTGCGAGGCTCATGGATGTTCCAGGCAACATAAGTCTGAATTGCATTTAGACCACCGTTAGCCATCTTCTTAATCGTATTCTCCCAGTTCACGTAGTCAGGGCCAGGCTCCTGGCGGAAGTAATGGAAGGAACCAGAAACGTAGGTAAAAGGCTCACCATCCATTTCGAAGTGATCCCCAACGATCTTGAATGTGCGTGAAGACAGAGCAATAGAAAGTAAAGCGAACAATATGATAGATCTCATATTAAGAAAATTATGAACTTTGGGGGAGCAATTGCGTTTCGATTTATATTGGGTCTGAGCCAATTATATATATCTTATATATACTGGTTATTATACAGGAAATAGGGCTATTTGGGTGTATTGTGATGAAACACAATTGGATATCTTTCACTTCAAGTGTAAACAGTGTGCCTAACAATACGGAGTGATTAGTAATGTATGTGAAAATACAATGCAAAAGAAACTTTGTGAAAAGACAAATCGTGTTCCTGTCGATGCAGTCAATTTTACCTGTTATGCTATTCAGAGAACCACTCTGGTTGGAAGGCATTTATTTAACTAAGTCTGAGTTCCATATATCATTCTTTTCCTAATGCTTGGAGTGAGTGACAATCGATTCCATAATCGTGGGTAACTTGATGTTTTCTGACTCAGCATTACTCGCTTTGAAAAATCACAAACAATCCCAACATCTAGCTTTTAGCTATGTGTGACTTGGGATACCTTCTGAGGCGCTACTTCTTTTTATTTCTCTTTTCATTTTTCGTTTTTGGACTCTATTTTCCATTCAGAGTCACTTCACTGTTTATTTCCATCTATTCAACTCAGCTTATAGATTTTCTTATTTACTCAAGGAAAACAATGGAAGCTGGTTGTTTCCGTTTAATAGGGGGAGTATTTTCATAGAAGGCATACGGACTGAGAGTGTTCATGAATTGTATCATAGGCCACAAACAAATAATGTTGATGTTGGGATCTACACCGGAATCGAGGTTTTGGATCGAGCTACAGATTCTGTTATGTCCGAAACATTTAACTTAAAACGTGTCAGTAATAAACAGGAGGAAATACCCAAGGAACCACAAGTTTTTATACATCGCACAGAAGCTCCTAAAACTCTCAGTCCGAAGCACTCAGAAGTAAAGAGTCCTACTCGTTCGGTTTCAAGAAGATCAAGGCGTAGATTTCAATTCCAACGGGATATAGATCCTGCAAGTATGGCGCTGAAGAGGAAATCTATCATGCGTCGATACAACTACAGCGAGGAGGCGACCTACGGCTCGAAACTATTCGCGACAGTTGCCAGAAGTCACATTCTGAACCAGTCGAAGCGAGGCGTCTGCGAAAAGGGCTTCTGCCGGAAGTTCGTAGGTGGTGTGGAAGAACCGTACGATTACTCTACCGACTGTATAACGAGCTTTCCTGTTATGAATAGGGAAGTATTATCCTGAGAACCTGGATGTCACTCTGATCGCCACGGTGACGTACGCGATCGATCTGCTCTGAACAGTAGACTAAATCGTCTTGAATTCGTGAATGACCTGATCACTCAGTGGGACGGGTTCGTAGTGGGACTGTTTCTCAATCGTAGACCCATCTGTTTGAGTCTGTGGACCCACGATGACGAAGAAAATGAGGTCAGTAAAGCGCTGGATCGCTTGCTTAGAGATGATCGTTTTACCCTGATCATTTACAAGCCAGATCCGAAGCACTCGACGAGTCACGATTTCCCAGTCAATTTATTGCGAAACATCTGCATTCGGAATATCAAGACATCGCATTTCGTCACTTTGGACGTCGATATGTGGCCGACGAGTGGGTTTTCCGCTGTGGTGACATGTAGAATCGCTGCACAGCACGCTGATGAGTTTGCCCTCAAAGATCTTGGATTCGCCCTCGGCTGCAGTCGTGGTTCCCCCAATCTTTTACAACGTGAACAGAATGCGAAGACGATGCAGGAAGTTGCGTGACTGCATTCGCAAGTCGGTCATCGCAGCGAGCTTCACTCCTAGAAGTCGAGAGATAGCTCCTACGACACAGAGCGAGATATCTGCGTGCGTGAAGAACGATCTCTGTCTACTCTCGAAGCCAGGAGGCCATGCACACGTGATCATGGTTCTTGTTTTTGATATAGGAGCTCGTGACGAGTGATTGGTTCAATATACCCGAGGATGTGGCGTACGTGAAGATTCGATGCATGCCTTACAATCTGCAGGAGCCGTAGATGCAGAGCGAAGCAGTGACTCGTAGTTATTTGATGCTGAAGTACACCGACTTCATTCCTTTGTATGACGAACGCTTTGTTAATTACGGCTACAACAAGATCCAGTACATCGAGCATCTTCGTCTGTTTCGTGTGATATTGCCTATCGGTTGACTGTAGTGGACTCCATGTATATTCTGGCCCATGAGTTTGCTGTCGATGCGTATCATCCGAAGTCTGGTTTTGCGAGGGAATTGACTGTAGATCCAAGTTTGCCCAAAAGTTCAAGGACTATATTAACACGGATGACAAGCCTGAAATGGATATCTTATGGAACATTTTTCGAAATGAACTTCGTACTGCTCTAAGAAGCCGGAGGAAAGTGATTTCTACTTGCTATAGAAGAAATGAAAATATATACTTGATGTAATTATTTGTTTGTTACATATGTGTGGGATCCCCCTTTTTGAATGTGTTGTCTTCACAAAGACTATTTATTTTCTCAACAATGGCGCAATCAGAAGATACAAATACAATCAAATTAATAAGCTGCGATAACAGAGAGTTTGTTGTTGACAAGAAGGTTGCCTTCATGTCGGAACTTGTGAAGCAGCTGCATGCTGTTAGTCCAGATACATCAGGAGAGATAATGATACCGGATGTAAAAGGAGATATCTTGGATCGGGTGATTACGTTCTGTATTGATTTTTTCCCCTTAATAATTAGGCACCCATCATTGTGATAACCCAATGAAAGAGATTGAGAAACCTCTCAAGAGCGATAACATGGAGGAGAATGTAGATAAATGGGATGCTGAATTTATCGATCTGGACGACAGCACGTTATACCAAGTAGTGACTGCATCAAATTTTTTGATGATCCAACCGCTTTTGGATTTAGCATATCCTGACATGGAAATTGGTTTCGTCCTTTACTGATACTTGTGCTAAGATAGCATCGTATATCAAGGGAAAGTCAGCAGATCAAATTCGTCAACGGTTCCATATCGAGAATGATTTCACTCCCGAGGAAGAGGAGCGTGTATATTATCTAAGGGCGTCTCAAATAGATTCGTCAGGACAACAAATGGGCAGAAGACTTGTGTTGTCTTTGTTAACAAACATTTTGTACTTAATCCTGTCGTCCGTAACGCTCGTGGAGATCCTTCACATCGATCGCAGAGATGAACCTCCACCCTTCAGGCTTTATCAGATATACTACACCTCACGTCCCTCTCAAGCAATTACAGTTGTTGATTCCTCCGCTCATCGCATCGCGGTGCGTAGCATGATAGATGGCGCGTCTCCCCAGATCGATAGCTTCTTCATCTACACATCATGCGCCACCTCCTTTCCCACCAGTCATGTCGTAGTGGTACAGCTGGTCGAGGACTGCATACGCGTACGAGCTTCCAGAGCCGACGGAGAAGTAGCTGCGATTCTCATCGGCCTTCAGTCTCGTTCCGTCGTTATCCACATAGTAGATTTGGGGACCTGTCTTGTCCCAGCCACAGATCATGGTTCCCACGCTCAAACCGTAGTCTTTGTAGTGATAAAGGAAATCAGAAAGAATCTTGCTCGCTCCGGCCACTGAGATCCGCTCTCCGTTCCGAAGTTCATATAATCTACAATTGACGAAAAGCAAAAGCAAAAAACCTTGCTTCTAAACCCATTCTTCTCTCCCAGAAGTAACAGTCTGCAGCGCCTCCGGCCATTGTTCCAAGAAGGAAAGGATTAATCTCGATAACTTTATGCACAGAGTTGGATGCTAAGAGAGTATCTCAGTACAAACGATACTTACCGATAAACTGCCCTTGAGTAGCCCTCGAATCAACAGAAACGATTACTCCTCCCTGGAATTTGAAGGCAAGAGTTGTAGTTCCCTTACAGAACTTTACCATTTGATGACTGTCTTCATACTCTGCTCCAAAGTTTGTTCTTGTATATTCTGAACAGTTAGGAACATTCGGCAACAAGAAGGCCTTTCCTCGTAAATCTTCCCTCAGTTCATGCTCTCGATTTTTGTATTCTCCCGGAAATATAATTGGCATTGCACGATCAATAATATAAAAGTGAAGTGAAGACGAGAGTCGCGGTTTTTATCTCTTGTTGGCAGAATAACAAATAAGATGATTCTATCAAACAGATAAAAGCTATAGCACAATTGTAATTACAGCAGACAACTATGTAATACCGTGGCCTCGATTGCACTTTGGGGCTTTAAGTAAATCAGGCAAGAACTTGTCCTGAAAAGCGTTGAACATGTATTGCGCTTTTCCAGTATTCTTCTCCGCATTCATGATCCGAGTACCATATCCTCGTATCAAGTCCAGATATCGCTGCATAGAGTCCTTCTCGATAACACTGCTCGAGTCCAGCGTTCGCACTTCGGAGAGAGACACAAGCATCCCCGTGCGATCTTTGCCACTCTTGCACATCACCGCAACCCCAGAATGCAGCTTCTCCGCAATATCTGCAAGTCACACTCGTCTCTGATACGTACCGAGAAACAAAAGAATCAGATCCACATTCTTGAGCACGTTTGCCTCCAGCATTTTCCGCACAGTCTATTTGCCATACATCACCACAGACATACACTCATCTCTTCAACAAAGTTCTCGTTTTCGCAAGAAACCGTATCGAGATCCAGAGCCTTCGTGCAGTCATAGTTCTTCCAGATGTAGTTTATGAAACGCGGCATGATGATTGTGGTTCCAGCGTGACTATCGGGGGCATTGTAGAGAGCAACTCCAATGTCCTTTATCCTCATTCCTTTGGGTTTGAGTCTATTTTCATAGACTGCCAAGTCACGATAGCACAGTCTATTGATGTGGTTCTCCATCGCAATGTTCTGTTGTGATATCAGATCGCTGATTGTTTGATTGACATCCACTCCCTATGGTGGATCGATTGACCTACACCTACAATCGAGGCGAAGAAGGGAATCACGTTGATCGTGAAGTTCTGGAGACGGTAACTGTTCAAAATGTCCAGCTCCGTACTGTGCAGATGTTGCGGCAAGCAAGACACGACGATGGTAATGAATAACTTATTCCCTTCTATCTTCACGTCTGGTTTATAAGTCACTTCTAGCTTTGCTCTCTGGAACTTACTCCACTCCATCTTCTTTACTCTCCTAAAAACGATCTTGAAAGCTACCGATCGTAAGCAATAAATCGAGACGAAGGAATCTAAAATCATTGCTTTCTCCTTGTTGTACATAGATAGCAAGCTGAGATACATCATCTACATATCATCCCTCTTATTCCACTTACAGGATAGCCGTGGGTTCGCCATTGAACAAACATTTCTTGATCTATGATGCGAGAGTGGCTTGTCCAAATGAGTGTTTTCAGCTACATATCAACATCACCAGACGCAGGTACATCACTAATAAACGAAGTTGTCAGAATTGCTAATGCTTGAGAAGTGGCCAGATCGAAACGCTGACGGATCTCTATTCCCATGCAACGACGCTCATCAAGAAGACATGGTTTTCGAGGTATCCCATTATCCACGTGTGCCACAGAGCGTTTAGAAGACTTCAGCTGCACGATTAAATCAAAGAGTCCACCGTTGTTGAATCCCATCGCATAGGCATTCGGAGTTCCACAAGAAATCATGGAGAGATTCAGAATACAAGGAGGGAGAAGATTCTCTGCATAAGACCATAACAATAAAACAACGGAACATAACATCGAATGAACCATCGACAATGAATCGAGGTGTAATGTAGAGATTATTGATATGAAGGTTTGTTGGGATCAAGGCACACTCCTCTACCTTCTTCATGGTGCTTGGCTTGAATGTGAAATCACCCAACTTGCGGTCACTATGCTGATTCTCTACAAGAATCTGCATATGACTTTCGACTTTCTTGATGCATTTCTACGTGTCACCATCCGAACAGTTTCTTACTTCGAAAAACCGCTGACTACTGACAAAGTCACGTGACCGTATCAATAAGTCGTCCACTGTACGAAATTCATGGTGTCGAAGTTGGTAATTTGCTATCGACTGTTGCTGCTGATGTAGGTAAGAAAGGTCTTCATACTCATGCTGCCAGAGAGTACGAGAATACCGACTGTATGCAGAAGGAATGTCAAATGCAACACTACACCTCAGCTGCCACACATTCGCTCACTCTGTCTCATCCATACTCTCAATTACATGAGTTAAGGTGGTCTTCCCTGATACAGGAGCTTCGTTACCAAATAGTAATCGGCCATTGTTCCCGCTATTGTCAAATACAAACTCCTTTGTAAAGAAACGACCTTCCACACAGGGACGAATCGTCATAAGGAACACTCCAATCGTATAATATCGACTATTTCTTTCAAGACGATATTGTCGCTGCCTTATTTCTCGAGAACCCACAGGAACAGAACTAACCATGAAGCTATCCACATAAACTCACCTGTAGAGATCAAAACTCGAAGAATCCTGCAAAGAACCTGAATGAACAGGAGCCTCGTTCAGAGTCGATGGCATTACATCCGATAAACGCTCCGCAATGCCACCCGTTGTATTACCTTCATCGAACTGATTCAAACCTCGTTGAACATAACGCATTCCTGGAAGTTGTAGAAGCGCGTTCAATGACAAAGTATGGGTAAAGAGAACTCGATTATTCTTATTGTAAAACGGGAAAAAAGAGCATTACGCGATTCTTGCTGTACTCGTGAGTATCACTTCCATTCGTTCCAATACATTCCAATTGTAAATTGATATCACATAAGGCATAGTGATCCCCATGAGAGGATGATCGTTCTGTGAGAAAGTGTTGCAAACAACTCGTGGGGAAGAGAGGCGTTCTCTCAGAAACTCCGAGAGGGAGTGGGATAACAATACAGCAATTGAATAAGTATCCCTGTTCACAGGGAGCGATGGGAATCACTTCAGTAACTCCTGCATCGACCCAGGGTCGCGTTGACTCTCCTTTTCCCACATACTGGAATCTGCCATGCACAAACACACTTTGAAATCGATTGAACATCTGATAGGCATGATCAATCTTTACAAAGATGGCAAGAGAGATCTATTCTAAATGATGCCGATAAAATCTACTGCGCATGGAAGAGGATGGCCACAACGATCTTTCGCACAGATTGTAGCTGATGCAGTTGGAGATTCAACAGGAGACTCCGTGTATTTCTCCCCAGCTCCAGGACCATTATGTAACATAGGAAAGGAACTAAGATCCAAGTCTCGAAAACCCGCCTCAAGAAGTGGTTTTGTCAATGAGTGGTCAGAGTGAGAACTTTGGATAAATGAAGTGATGCTCGACGAAATACTATAACTCCGATCTGATTTAGGTCCTTCATCTTCGGAAGACACATCGCCATCGCCTGATTGTTTTGTCTTCACTGTGTCAAAAATAGAACGCAACGACTGGCTGGGTTGAGAAGAACCTCCGATAGATCGTGTGGAGAGGGTTTCATCATACTTATACTTTAACTGAGGCTCTGAAGGAGAGTCGGTATCAGTTTGGTAAAGCGGATTATTCTCGAGTTGGCCAATCGTGTCAACAACGCAATGACAAGTCGGAGAGAGTCCGAACATGGAGAAGAATCGAGATGAAGCAGAGCGACGCTCATCTGCATCACTATGTGTCGACTACAATGAAGCAAGCTCATAGCGACTACATAGTCCTTGATTAACACGAGGAGAATGATGTTAAATCCTATTGGAAAGATAATGAGCAGCGAAATCGTAACAGTAGGATCCAGATCTCCAAAGATCATAATTCTGAACATAACAATGCATAACAAGGTACATTGAAAAAATGATTCGAATAGACAAGATTACAAGAAGGAGACAAGTGTTCGTTATGATTGCAGCAATGTTCTTAGCAACCTCGATTCGCACCTATTGCTCAGAATCAAGCCACGAACATACGCTACAGCAGACATCCAGATAGATATTCTTCAGTTTGTAGATAATATGCTTGCAGCTCATCAGACACAGTATGGAGATAACCAGGTTCGAAATCACGTAGAGAAATTCCGTTATACAAAACCAGTCCTGGGGATACTGAGGATTACATGTTCATTGAAAGCAAACTCTTTTGACAATCCCATATGTACAAATCACGAAGTAAATGGAGTAGATGACAACACAGGCGATAATTGAGAACTTCACCACTTTCTTCTTCATCCGGACAATGTAGTCACTAAAATATCGCATCATGTGGAGTAGGATAGTAACCTGCATCCCTAGCTCCAGCGTGCGATTAACCAACAGAAAGGAATGACTACCGTGAACATACTACTTGGCACCTACAGCTCTTCCCAGTGTAATCTAGAGTGGTTTACGGCAGAATAGACAATTCCAGTGATCGAACTCAACATGTAAAACACAAAGAACCTATTCTTTAACTCCCGATATGGTACCTACAACTGCCGATGCCTGCTATTCCTAATTTCTACCGATCGCAGCCAGCACTATACATCATTCGTAAATGTTAACTCCTACAACTCCCACAAGTAACAGTAATCCATAGAGAATCACACTTGTTAAAAAAATAAAATCACTAATACCAGGTTTATTCTCTTTAACTAGCATCTATATAAAGTCATATACAATCTATTCCGTTACAATTATGAACAAACGTTTGTTTTATGCCAGAGTCCCTGAGCACGAACGTGGTGACGAATGAAGAATGGAGCATTAAAGAATACCGCGGTTTTCATCAGGGTTTCTGTAACGAATACCAAAAGTGAAGTACGGAAGAATACTATCAAATCACGAGTTCCCGGTATCTTTCTGCAGGGTCAATTGCTGCTTTTCTTTTTCATGTATTGCATGGTGTGTATTACATTTTGCAGATCATCAACTTGCGATTCCTATACTGAAATGTATTTCAAACATGGGTATGTTCATCATTAGTTTCGTTTACACTAATTTTCTGTGTTTTCCCATTGATGTAGTATCCTAACAGTATGCTCGCTATCATAAATGAATCTTCTTAGCACGGTCGATATGCTGCCAATAGTGAGTTGCCTCTATGAAAATGTAATCTCTTGAATCGTAATATTCATCATTAGTGATTCCATTAAAACTTGTATAGCACAATACCAAAAGTGTGTTCATCATAATAGAGCAAGGCAATGGAACAAAATGATAACTGTTCAAGAAAACAAACAATGTGACATTAAATAGACTATGCATGAAGTGGATAATTCAGTTCTTGAGAAAACCGAGACTGGTTGATATCGTTAACCATTCCCTTTAAATCAGTAAAAGAGTGAAGTTAAGTTTCTAGCTTCAATATACTCAGGATATGACATCAAAATGCGAATTGAGATACCGCAAAATAGAGGTCACGAGTGTACAACGACTAGACACCAAAATGCTCACGTCGCTTGGTTCGATGTCCATCACCTTCATCATCCTTCTCCACGCTACACCAGACACCTCTCCATCCTCGCAGAAATACTCCACGATATCCAGCAAGCTGTTGATGGCGCTACCTTGCTTCAGCAGAGACTGGAAACTATTCAGCAAAAACTCGTCATTGATCTGAATCGAATTCGCTCGCATATACTCCGTCCATGCCACAAAAGTCGACTCAGACACATTACAGTTTCGGATAGCAACACTAAACAAGTTCGGGTCGATTGGACCTCCTTTGTACATCCGAATTGCTCGATTTAACAGTTCCGTCACTCGCGATTCATCCAATTCCCTCTGTTTCAGACAAACAATGCAGCAGAAACCTCGATAATCATTCCAAATTGCTCACTTCCCAAACACTCGCTTTTTTCTAAGATATCCAGCACGCGATCGCAGAGCTCATTCTTATTTCGCACAAGCGTATCTGGACAATTATACGCTCTATGTTGTAGCAGATTCAAGACTCTACAGCAGCACAAACGAAACGAGATAGAGCTGCAAGAACTCCTTTGTATAGACCTCCTTGTACATGGCTAAGTAAGCCGAAGTCGCCTCTTCGTCATTGCGAGCGATCGATGTCAACAGCTTGTAGGGAAGAGCGATGTTGAACTGGCAGGACGTTCCGATAGACTGGATATACGAATACAATGCTTCGTAAATAGCTTGTCGCTGCGCTTCCGATATTCCGAGTTGAATGTTGATCTTTGAGGAGTTCACTTCCTTCAACACTTTCATTACTGTCGTGAATTTTATCGGCACTCCATTCTTTCCACAGAAGGTTAGAATATCTGCGCACATATCGAACTCTCCGTTCTACTCGTCAACTCTTCCGTCCGCATACTCGAACCGACAGAACAGCCAGCTTCTCTGACAACGTTCGATCCAAGTCTCGGACTGTTTCCTCCTCCACATCGCCAAGCAATTTTCTATAGCGATCCTGCACGGCTTCCCAGACGCAGTCTTCCTGGCCTTCACTTCACTCAGAGCAGCAATCCTCACGATAGAAACACTGAGCTCCGAGCAAACTGTGCACGATAGAAGCCATGTAGGGACAGGTCTTGTCGAGCTCGAAGAACATGAGGCTTTCCAGGATGCTGAACTCTCGGAAATAGCCATCGAAAAGAAGACGCTGAGCCTATGTAACACACCTGGAGAGCGCAAACGATGGGAACATACTCCGCCATGTGCACGAAGAAGTGGATATTGGGATCTGCAGCA
Organism: Blastocystis sp. subtype 9; assembly: GCA_000963465.1. Lineage (NCBI taxonomy): Eukaryota > Bigyra > Opalinata > Blastocystidae > Blastocystis > Blastocystis sp. subtype 9. The sequence continues at coordinate 44,185 of JZRO01000312.1, forward strand.
TGCATCGCGGTGAGATACGCAGGAAACTGGTGGATTATCGGAAGAAGCGTGTTTCTGCGAGAAGCGAGAGCGAGAAGGATGTGTAAAGACGCTGACTGGAGGACGATTTCGATATGAGACAAGAAAAGAAGCAATACCATTACGATTGATGCGCTTCCAGAGAGAGAGGATGGCCTGACTGACGTCGTATGGCAAGTAGAACACTGCAGGATTGCCCGCTGGCTTGCATTGCTGATTATACACGTCCAGAAGAATCGAATACGCTAGCGGATCTCTCTCGTTGTCTCAAAGTCACTCCACAGTCCAAAGCAAACCATTCACCAGGCGTTCCAGAAAAGAAGAAACGTTCCGCATTATCGACTCGTCCTTCACGACCAGGTCATGAAAACAATTCACAACTGCTTGTCGTCTCTCACTGTTTTGGTTGTACTTGCGAAGACGATTTGTCTCTTTTGTCGCTTTCTCTTTCAACGCAGCTCGATACAATTTGCGACGGAGCTCAAAGGCTATATTACATTTAACAACTAGATGATACAAATGGAAGGATTTTCTTCCGAAAACACATCAACGAGGCAAAGTTGGAAGGAGTCACTAGGGAATAACGGTTCTATCACTTATCCAATATCTCTTCTCCCACTTCCGCTACAGACGCCAAGGATACGACAGTCCAGAGCTACAGAAAAAACAAATCCATTATCCATACGATACTTCTTTCTCTCTTCCTCTTCTAGACAGACTGTGCTTTCCTATGTATTATGCAAAACTACAAAAGCAACGATAGGTACTAAACTCGTCGTTAGTTGTCCCGAATCGGATGCAAATCTTTTTATTGGAGTCAAAGAAAGGTATCGACAAGGAAGAGCAGAAGCACAGCATGCAATAGGCTGCAACTACAAATGAAGACTATTTCCTTATAAACACCATCGTCCGAGAATGCACTTTGATTAGCCCGGCTAAATTTCGATACATTCTCTCAGCAAACCCTATGTGAAACAAACAAATTCAGAGAAGATAAAAGGACTTAAATCTCATCACACACATACTTCTCAAGTCCGAATGCGGTCGAGTCGAACTGAGAGAGGTTCTCCAAGACCTACCCTTAATCCAGCCTTGCTATCCTACTTGGCAGGCTCCCTTGAAGAGAGAACGATCCAAGCCTGGGAAGGCGATCGCTACGACCGCCATTCCCGCATCCAATCCGCCTTGGACTCCCAGCGGTGAGTCTTCAAAAACGATGCATCGATGGGGAGGAACACCTGCAAGCTCGGCAGCCTTCAGGAAAATGTCCGGAGCCGGCTTGCCGTGGGCCACGTCCTCCGTTGTCACAATCTGCTCAAAGCGATTGATCATTTCCTACTCATTACTTCGAAAACAGACTGCAACGTTGTGGGGAGCCAGCTTAGCTCCTATCAAGGAACGAGGCGTTGACGTCGCCATGCACTGCTTGATTCCATGCTCGTAAAAGAAACGAGTCAACGAATCGGCTCCCTTCATCTTCTTAAATGAAGAAGAGGCTCTCTTCATTCCCTCGATATAACGCTCTGCCTAGAAATGACTGGTAACAAAGAAAACGAACAAAGACCTTCGGATCGATAAGCCCATTGAGCTCTGCCTTATCCATCATTAGTTGGACCCATAACTCTGTCGGCATTCCGATAATTGAGGCATGGTTAGCGCTACATCACAGAGACCGTGCTAAACAATACAACTCGATATCCCGTGTCCCTGGCCTTGCAGACTCCATGATATCGGCAATAATCTGCGAAGACTGAGTCTCCGTGTCAAGAAGGGTCCCATCGCAATCCCAGATGATGCAGAGAGGTTCTTCTTTCGAGTGCTGATGAAGTGTAGACATTATAAAGAAAAGTATGTGAACAAACAGCTCAAACTGAAAACAATTCCCGCAATTCCCGAATTTTCCACTCCGGAGTGAATGCTCGACTGGAGAGAATTTCCTTCACTCGTCTTAAGGGGAACTTATGTTTTTCAACAATGGGGATTAATTTGTCAACTTCAATAAACTGGTCCACTTTATCTTCCCGCTGTCGATTGATCAACTCCACAATCTTGTATTTCAAAAACTATTTCTTACTCCGCACTCCTGTTCAAACCAGCAGCTCTTTGTAGCGAGCTTTGTATGTCCGCATATGCATCAGTCTCTTCAGATCAATCTCCATCCGTTTGTCAAAGGAGGGATCCATCGTCTTCAGATCCTCTATGACCGGAGGCTTCGTGTCGTCGTTTTCTCTACACGTCATTCTGAAGCAAGAATCGCACATGATGACCAACATCTCATCGAGTGTCTTCACCATCTTTTCGTCCTTCTTTAGCTTCTTCCCAATACACCGGATGTTGTCTATCAGACGGACACGCGAAGAAAGCGAGTTCTCGCGCATGATCTGACCCACCTTGTCATTCACTTCTCTCAACTACACAACGAGTCGGCGACAAAATATACCATATCTAGCGCAGATTGGTCTTGTGGATTACGTGAAACAGTGGCCAGTTCGTGATAGCGACTTGCCAGCATGCGAATGTAGGATTGATACTACAAACAAAACTTCTGCTCGCTCTTACAACGAAGTCTTTGTTTTCATAGGTCATTTGCACGAAATCGAGCGGAGGAAGACCGCACTCTTCTAAAAAGGAATTGATATCTGAAGACGGCTGTGTGTCCTGAATTTCCAAGAGACTGGGTGAGCGAGAAGAACTGGAGAGATCATCCAGGACAGGAGAATCGGAGTCGTCAGACGATGGAATAACAGCAAGTTGAAAATCACGTCTTTTTGATTTGGAGGGAAACTCTTTTGGCTGCGCAGAAGCAAAATCCGTGGGTTCCGCGGGATTTGGATTACGATTTGGTAATACAGATGACGGATAGAGAGGCGGCAAGTCCATATGAACATTGAGATCCGGATTCAGCGGTCTAGGTTTTGAAAGTCGACGTTCTCTTTCAAAATACATGTTATCCCTCTCCAGTAGTGTAGAAACATAGTTTGAAGGCGGTTCGAACCGTATTGCTCTTTCAAACTCCTATTTCGTGTCATTCAACAGAAACAAGCAATACAGGTAATCCAAATGTCTCTGAGAGCGAAGATACAGATATATCTATGTTCAATAGAAACAGGCAGTCCTACGATCCATTTGTTCAGCAGGAGTGTCGGGTGCATGCAGAGGATACATGTTTGTAACAAAAGCAATACACAACAAAATTCAGTAAAACAAAGATTAATTGAGAGGCAAGAATCCCTCAGTCTGAATAACCTCAGGTTGTAGTTGTGCTGCAAAATCTGCAGGAGCATCCATAAAATGAGGTCTCTTCCCCGAAGCGACTTTCACATAGCGCTTCCGATTCTTCGACGAGCTGCTCCGATCCGTTTTCAGATAGTCTTCCATGGCGTCCACACGCTCCTTGGGGTAGTGATCTTTCAGGTATGTCAGCGCTAAAAACACACAATGTCCACGCAGCACGTCTTGAGAATGGCCGTCTTGCTTCTGGCTGCTCTATTCGTGACGACGAGAGAGATCGTCAACTCGCAGAATCTCCGAATACTTCTCGTTAAACGCTGCTTTGATCTCCTCGTCGGGTTCGTTGTAGGAAGCAACCGACTCCACTCGCTTCCTCGTGACACGAGACGCCTTCTGAGTCTCGAAGAGTCGACGGAGATAGGGGAGAATGACTCGATTTCGGCAGTTCGATTTGATCGCATCGAAGTCGTTCAGCTACAATCAACCCACGCAGAGACCCTCACCATCTCGTAGTCCTCTTCTGTCTGGTTCGGCTCCTCCTCATTCATCCGGATCGACGAGAACACCCCGCTCTGGTCCGCAGCCATCATGTCTTCACTGGTGAGCGACAGCGTCGCTAGAGGATTGGAGGGAAAGTCTCTGCTGAGCTGGTGAATATCCTTCACCTCACGCTGCACTTGCAGAAGCTCCGGGTCGTCTTCAAAGAGATAGCCGCGCTCAGCCAACTTTAACACAGTATCGCGATAAATGGCTTGAAACTCTCCGCAGCTATTGTCAAATATATATTTGCCTTCGATAAAGCAAAGGTGGTCCAGAAATGCCTTATGGGAGGGATTATGAGCTATCACGTCGATTGCAACATTCTATCATAAACAAGCATGTTAACTAATACTTTAACGATAGAGCCAACGAAGCTAGTGTGCTTAGGAACCTGAAACTTAAAATCAACCTCACTGTTCTTCGCCATCTCCTCTATCACAAAAACAAGGACATCCTTCAGAGTCGAATAAAGTGTATCAGCAAGCTTTGATATCTTGATCTGATGACCCACTCCAAAATATTTGAGATCGCCTCCAGAATATGAAAATTCTACACTAAATATCACCTAACACATATACCCATATCGTTATTATCGATTCGTATACGTTCAACCATAATGTTCAGCATTTCATGAATAACCTCTAGAGTCTCTGCTGCAAGAGTCTCTGTTGAGATCTTTTCTGCCCTCTGTGATTTGGAATAAGGCATACAAAATTCTGTAAGTGGAAAAAAATGTGGCTGTTTTGGTCAGAAACAACTTTGTACGATTCTCCATTCTAATTGATACAACAAACACGCTAACACAGAGTCCGAAAAACAACAGACAAACGATACAAAACTGTTCAAAGTTCCACTTGCACGCAATCCTCCAAAGAAAAGTTATTAGCAACTATCTCATTCAGTTCCTTCAACTCCTCCTCATCTACAACATTCTCTACCAGTCACCAAACCCGAGAGCACTCACGACGTAGACACAAATAGAACTTCCGAACCTTATTCTTCACGAAGTGGTCCAGGATGTGGTAGAGACCTGTAGAGGACAGCTGCGTATCTAGAATCACACCTCGCTTCGACTCTTACGGCTGATGATCACGTTATGCAACGACGGGAGAGACTTAAAAACGCTCAATAAGTTCGAAATGCTGTTATCTGTAATCTCGTTTTCTACTCGTCATAACCGATAGTCGTCCGTACCGCTGAGATTGAGGATCATTACACTGCTTGCTCCTTGCGCTGCAATCTTCGACAGGGATGCAGACATGGCCTCGATTCCCACGTCCGTTATTCCACAGCCTGTGAAGTTGAGCGAGTCAATCGAGTCGCAGAACTGGGCAAAGTACTGATTCATGAAGAGATCGATTCCTTCATCGCCGATCGGATTGTCTATGGGTAAAAACGACCCATTACATCACGTGTTATACTCCAATCCAGAGCCAGCCCCTGCTTTCGAACATACTCGATTGTCGCTTCCAGTTGTTTAAAACCATCGAATGTGATCTTATTGCCTACACATAAGAAGCAGAATACACACAATTCCCTCCAAATTTAAGTAGTTAAAACTATGTAGTTTCTTGTCTCCGATCAACCGTAGCAAGTTAATGAGAAGCGGGACATGCGTATTATCCAGATTACAACCTGAAGATAATGCAACAGCACAGACCAAACGAATAAAAGACAAACTTGTCAGGTTATCGCAACGATTATAAGAAACGTAACGATACAAAATACGTAGTACAATTACAAAGACATTTCCTCCTAAATCAACGTCCTTCAGAGCAATCTTTTCCACCGTATTCACAGCACTTGTTAACACAAAATTGAAGTACAACTGCAAACACATATCCGAAATCGTTCCTACCATTGATTCCATACTCCAAAAATACCTTCAATTTCCACATTTCGAAGAGATCCTTTTTCAATCTGTTTCTGCAGCTTTTCCACAGTCTGCTTTTCCACTTTTGTCATAAGTGCAGCCTGGGTTGCTCCAGTAACGAAATTGACCAAGTTGTTTTCGTGTAGATGGATCGACAGCAAACCGGATGCAATTTCCGTAGTGAACCGACAATCTCGATGTAACAAATGACTCAAAAATACTGATCAAAAATACTTGCCGAAGCTCTGGGAAACAGTCATTCTTAAAGAACACAAAGAGCTGGTTGACACCCTCACCTCCTAACGGATTGTCTAGAATCGAGCCGATTTTTGGAATCTACCATTCAGATCGAGAATCCGCAGTTTTTGGAATATCGTGTTCTTTGTTTGACTTAATGAGCCGAGATGAAGTTGATTGATGAGATAATTTACCTGATTGAGACCCAGGTTGTTCCCAGCGAGGTAAAGTTCGAACAACTCCAATGTGGAATTGTTAATGAAAATATTAACAAGCTCTGTAAAACCCTCATTCCCGATTCCACTATCTATTCTTCATATTCCTTGCCATATGATACAGGACAGATCAAGGGAAGCAATACGTTGTGAAGTGTTTTTCTGCTTTTCCAGCTGGTTCAGAATAGCAAAAGCACTGTTTTTGTCATGGGCCTCGTCTACGATAAGAGCTGATTAAAGCACATACATCGCTTCATCCCCTCCTCATTTTCCATTTCTTGGCTTATTCGATACCCATCAATTCTCCGCAATTGTTTCCAATTCTCCTCTTGCAGTGCTTGGTACTCTGCAGCATCACTCTCGTCTTCTCCATCGAGCTCTTTCTCGTGGTCTTTAATCACCACTCCATTATCGTCCACCTTTACAATCGAACGCAGTAATTTAGGAGGTTCAGTGAGGTGCAATTGGAATCGAGATTCGATCGAGATACGACGAGATGCCCGTACTTCATTGTCAACCACGACTGTATCTAGTTGCTGCAGATATTCCTTTATGGGAGACAGCTCCTTCTCGGAGCTTGGAACACTCGGGGGAAGGGACTGACGGAACGTCGGGTCATACTCGATTCGATGCTCCTCTCCCTCGTGAAGACCCATCTCTTTGATCTCTGGACCTCATTTCGATGTGCTAATCGTACTCTTGTTCAAGGCGATCTGCTGTTTCTTACTCTCCTGAAGCGTGTTGTAAAACTTGATAAACGAATTCTGCAGATACGCATACTTCCCAGACAGCACCTCGACTGTTTTCTCCAGCTTTACAACGTGGTCAGAACAGCGCTCTATATACGACATCGCATCGTCGATAACAGCAAGAGAGAACTTGTTGTTGAGATTCTCCTGTACCTTGTTTATAACAAAATCGACATGACGGACAAATCCCATCGCATCCTCATAATCATGAGATAAGTTATCCAGCCATGTGCTAAACTCGAGCAAAGCCAAATCTGTTTCTTGCGAATTCTGATAAGCGTTTTCAATCACTTCTATACAACTATCTGTCTTTATCCCGTAGTAAGAGAGCGTCTTGTCGTTGTCCAAGATAACAGTCTGGCAACTGACAACCAAGTTATCGAATTCGATATGTAACTGTTCCTAGAACTAACCCAATTCTTTGCTACCATACGCTCAGTACTTCCTTTAGCTGGCGAACCGTAAACAACGAGGGAATGTCGAGACTATAGGTCTGGTTGCCATAAAGTATATAGATGGTTATGGAGTAGGTTTCCATCCAAAGAGGCAATTACTCTCTAAGAAATACCAAAGTTTTATACTATAGGATCAAATAAATTGTCCTATTTTTGGAAGTGCAAAAATGTGTTTGATGCAAACAATATCCCTTACAAGAACTTTTCCAAATTCATCTCAAGAGCTGACCCAGGGTATCGAAGCTCAAAGTTCTTGATCACCTGAGGATGGAGCACTCCAAAGTGACCAACAACCTCCTCCTTCCCTTGGCTCACAACCACAATATCGCAGCAACGTCCTGGGAAGAAAGCACCATACTCTCCTTCCCGGATAAAATACTGCTTCTTCCCCTCAGGAAGTGGCTCTGTGCTGCCACTGTACTTTTGCGCAGGATACACGTCAAGCAAACGCATCAAGCGGTCCATCAATCCGTGGATGATCTGTGGTCAATCTCATCTCCAGATCCTACCTCCAGCTGTGCCGCTTGCCCCATGTACACTGCACACACTCTTCGTTCATTGCGAGCGCCCACATAGTTCGATGGATCCTGCAGCACCACATCACTCACCTCGAACAGCTTCACTCCCTTCGCGTATGGCACGTGCTTGTTCTCTCGGAACGTTTTCAGAATGCCTGGCAGCAGAGACGTTCGGCACACTTCAAACTCGATGGTTTTGGGATTCGCCAGACGCACTGACAGTCCGTCATCCTCCAAGAGCAGCATGGAGTAGTTCTCTGCCTTGCTGCACAGCGACAGTGTCAGCACTTCTGTGTATCCAGCCATGGCGATCTGCTGTCGAATCATGTCTGACCTACGACTTGCAGCCAATTCGCACGCCTACAGCTGATTGATGGGCTGCTCGGAACCAGTGGTAAGAGTGGGTGGCTGCACGCGCTGGATATTGTTGTATCCATAGGCGATGGCTACATCCTCTATGCATCACTCAGCCTCTTCGTCAGTACCAAACACATCGCATGCGTGAATCACATCAGAGCGAGTAATGGGGATGTTCACTCGAATCGTGTCTTCATCCAGAGCCGAGCATTCCAGCTGCATCTTATGCAGATCGCGCTGAATCGTCTCCATAGACAAAGTCGCACCGATCGTCGAGCAGCACTCCGCAACAGAGCAGTCCAGATGCTTCTCTGTGAAGTCAGGGTATGTCAGTGACTTCCCCTCAGGGAAGACAGAGTCCTCTTCGTAGACAACCTCCACCATCTCCGCAGAGAAGCGATCATCACAGTACTCAGAGAACATAGCGACTAGCGTGTTCAAGACAATGGAAGCCTTCGTCACATCCTTTGCAGTGCACTCGATGAATATATTCTCTGTGTGAGCGTCCATTCTGCTATGACTGCACGTGAAGCCGGCTTCCATGACTCACTTGCCATTAATCAGAGGAGGAAGAGACAGCACGACGCCGTTGGAGTCCATCACCACGGGCACCACAGGAGAGTCGTAAATGATGTCTGTGTAGGGAGCCAGGTGCTTGCAGTCGTTCGCCGGGTCACGGTAGAAGTCCATCAACTACTCATCACCCCATACACCAGCCGTGACCTCTCGAGCGTTGAACTCACGCGTCTGATTGAGAGGCTGGAAAACCACCTGCTCTGCAGGCAGCGCTCGATAATAGAAGGGGGGCTTCACAGAGTCAAGGTTGTGTGTGCCAATGGCGACGAGATTGCGACGTCGACAAATGTTGAAGTGTAACTTGTCCTGGAGATCGAGGAAGCTAGGGTGAAGGAGTGAGGACTATCAAACCTATTGTAGACATCGTGGTTCATATGGACATTCCGAAGCACAGCTGCCACAATGTAAGGACGCACCAACTACATCATCAGGTAAACTACGAATTCATACCTTCGTATCCTTCTGCACATACAGCTTGATACGCTCCTGCTTAGGTTCTATGAGATGATACTCCTATCAATCAATATGGTAAACAGGCACCTACCGGGACATCTTCCAATCCCATGAAAATACGCAGTGCGCGTGAAATACCTTCCAAACAAAGTAAGTCCTGACGGTTGGCAGGAACATCAATTTTGTAAACAACCACCTCTTTCTCCTCAGTCCCTTCTTGTTTTCTCTTCATGCGGGTTTCTGTCACCACTTCATCCAGCTCAATGCCAAATTCGAAGCAAAGCTCATCAAACTCTTTATCGGTGAAATTTCTCCCTAAGGAGTGGAAAAGCATATCTCTTTCGATTGGGACGGTAGGCATGATCACTCAGTGCAAGAATGAAGTCACTCAAATGCTGCAAGAACAAAATTCGGGCCGAATTATGGAATCATCCTATAGCCTGCTAGTAGGTGTACTTGGTGTTTTTCCTACAGATCTTTCATTTACTTGCTTTCCTATTCCTGTTCCTCTCTATTTAGAATAATCAATGCGATGTCGTTGAACATTGTGGATACACTAATGAGGAGAAGGGTGCTAATGTCTGTAAAGAGTGCTGATATCACCATGACTATTCTAGTCTTTTCGCCGTTATTGGAGAATTGAGGACTATGTGATGGCTTTTAGTGTTCTCCTCGTTTCGAATGATTATGTAGTTTTACCATTCTGCCGATTAAGCCTAGGTTACCATGGCAAGTGTTTCTTCTATCCTATTGGCTTTTCCTGAGAATAGTTTACGTGCCCTTTTCCTTGACGAAGAATTTTGTGTCCTTTTCCTTCAGTTGACTAAACTACTACTTGCTCAAAGCCAAGCACAGTACTTCTTCTTCTTCTGGTCTTAACTAGCTTGAAGCGACAAGCTGTTGACAATCTCGAGCGTTCACTGAACTATCTGGATCACTCATCTCCCATTTTACTAGAGTTGCTTCGAGAAGCGGCTCAGTCAGATCACTCACTTGGTGACTCTGAACTCCAAGATCGTTTTAATGCGATTACAAGTCGAGTTTTCCCTTCATAAGTAAGTAAAAATGCAATGAGTGGACTGTTCGTGCGAGGCGTGGGAGATTTCCAATCCTCTGCAGAACGTGTCCTATATTGATTGTGAATAACAGAGCACAGTAGAATAGCGATTTACGAGTGCCTATGCATTTACGTATACTCACGATTGTATAGAATATTTTTAAATTTTCCTTATACTAGTAATGAAAGATCAATTTTCCTTCTTGTTTGTTACAGATTTGAGCTTGGTTTTTCTGGTTGATCCAATGGATCATGTCATCGATATCAGAGTAAACTGTTTTCGAGGAGTAATCCCTTAAGAGTTACACCCAGCTGAAGTTGGAAAACATCCGTCTTCGGAATGAGTTGACGGCTCAGAAGGAGATGTATGATCATTGTATCGAGGAATTTCGCGCGCTTCTTCAGGGTTATCCAATGTTTTACCTACCATTGTAGAAACCTCAGATCTCTACACATCTGAAATTAACCGTCTCAAAGAGGGTCTTCTACGTATTCTGTGTAGTTCGTGTTTTATTTGAAGCACAATCAACGACATCTGTTTTGTCCGATGCAAAGGTGCTTCCATCTTCACCACCTCCTCCAGCGACGCAACCTGCAAAAGATAAAGCGGAGAGTGATCACCCCAAACCGCTGAAACGAAGTCGTTCTTCTCTTCAGCCAAGTACTTGCATCCAGGAACACACGAAAAAGGCTCCTAAGCTGCAGCAGATTGTATCATTCACCGAAAGGTACAATACCTCTCATATTTCAAGCACAGCTCTTTAAAACGAGTCATTCTTTCCTCGCTGCTGAAGAATTCTTTGTTTCCTCATGTGCTCCATTTCATCCATAGAGAAGAGTTCATCTACACTACATTGCAACCTCGCTTCACTTCCGAAAACATCAAGAACGTGCTTCTGGCCTTGCTTTCCTCGATGCAGCAATCCTTTTCTCTTCTCAAAACCTATGAAATCGAGTCGATGAACCAAAAAGTGTCTCTGTTTTCATCGCTTCTCTTTTTCGTCGTCACTCGTTTCCCCGAGGTCAGTCTTGAGAACACGTGTCTTGACTGGCTTCAGTCGGAAATCAACGCGGAACTGGCTCAGTCGTACTCGCATTCCAAGTTCGATCGCTTTTCTCCGTCGTTCATCGCCTCGTTTCTCGTGGTCTTCGATCTCTGCATGGACTTCGACTCGCTGCAGCTCTTCAAACTCTCGCTCTACTCGGTCTTCACGCGATGCGGAACGTTCCCCCTGCATCTCGTGAACGCACTCTTCCTCCACAACCGTCATGCCTTAGATCAGCTGAGTGACTGCGACGTGGTGATCAACTGCATCATCGGAGAGACTCTTAGCACGAACGAGGTGACCTCACCCGAGTTCGAGGCTCTCTGCAGGAACTTCAACGACCAAAAGGAAGACTGGAAAAGCCGATTGAACGAGCTGGAGAGCAACTCCCTACAATGCATCGTGAACGATGATGGGTACTCTACGGAAGATCCGAAGTATGTGATTGCGGGGCGATGCCTTATTTTGTTCTATGTCTATCGAGGAGGAAAGTACGCGGTTCGAAGTCTGGTAGAGAATGGAATCATTGAAAAGGTGGAAGATGTGTCACTGTCGAAAGACTATCGAACATTTCTTTTATATATTATTTGTAGGTCTCGAATAGATACTCATTTCTAGTGTGGACTGCGGAGACAAATCTGTTTGGAGGCGAATGGACAACGATTCGACAAGAAGTAAACAAACTCGATGTATTGACAGATGCGATTCGAGCTGAGTTTAACTCTCTATTTTATCCTCTTTGATAACAAACAAGTCATACACATTTACCAATCATCATCCCAACCACGATTCTTATCTGGTTTTGCGTCCCAGTCATCCCATCCATCAGATTTCTTCGACGACTCTCTAGGCTTCGTACCCCAGTCATCGTCCCAACCACTTGTAGAACTTGCAGGTTTTGCATCCCAGTCATCATCCCAGCCGCTTGATTTCTTACTGAAGGACTTGGATGAAGTTGAAACAGGCTTCGAAGCAGGTTTTGAAACTGGCTTATCATCCCAGTCATCCCATCCATCACTTGACTTCACTACTCTGGAAGCAGTCTTGGGAGTAGATGAGGCAGGCTTATCGTCCCAGTCATCCCATCCATCATTCGATTTTGTTGTTTTGGAAGTCGACACAGGAGGCGCGTCGTCCCAATCGTCCCAACCATCAGTTGATTTTATAGGTTTGACAGCAGATTTGGTCGCAGGCTTTTCGTCCCAATCATCCCAACCATCAGTTGCTTTTTCTGTATTTTTCTTGGCTCCGATAGGCTGATCATCATTCAACATAGCCATCAAGTCATCATCCGATATTTTTTTGGAGTTAGAACCTGCTCCCTTCTTTTCTCTTCGTCTAGTTGTACTGAACTCTTCCGTCCAGTCATCCTGCTTTGTCGTCCCCAGTTTTCTTTGGGCAGTTTGAGTCACTTGCGTAGCTTGTCCAGCTTTGCCACCCTCCTTTTCCTTCTTGGCATTCTGAGCCATTTGACGAATCAGCTCTAAATTCTGTGTTTCTTTTGTCAACTGTGGATCCTCCTCATCACTAAAATCTAGACCCTCTACATCCCATCCACCTGTTCCTTCTCCTGATTCTTTCCACCCATTGGATTCCATAGATTTATCTGTATGGAATGCATCGCCCCATCCATCACTATCACTACTTTCAGTATTGTCATCCTGCTTCTTCGTTTCAGTTTTCTGTCCCATTCGTTCCAGCTCTTCTAACGACAATTCTGTTCTACTAACATCCGGCAAAACCGACTTCACGGTCTGACTCGACACCGCATTTATTTCCTTTTCCCGTGGCTTTTCCTTCCCAGTTCCCATAAGCGATCCAGCGACCCACGACACAGCAGAAGACACATAACCTGTTGTGGAATGAAGAATGGAGGGAGCACCGGAAGGAGGATCAACAGGTGCTTTAGGCTCCTCTCCTGTTTTTGTCCATTGCTGATGGCCCGTCTAGTGATAAGCAACTCTTGATAGTACATAGATGCGTGTGAGCAGTGATTGAACGACATCAAAACATACTTCTCTAACTTCGTTTTCATTATCCCATAACAAAGGACACAGCGAAGGCAAAATTCGTCTCGCTAACAACTACGTTATAACCATGATATGGGTTGCCATACACCGTCATCAAAGTAACCCTGCGTGTTCTTAATAGTCTTCAACGACTGAATTCTGGCCTTCGCAAAAGGGTCTCGTAAGCCTCTTCCCACACAAGGAAATGCAAACTACAGTTTACCTTCTCCTTCTGTCCCACCTGACGTCTTACCGAAGGGTCCAAATCAGCCATCACATGATTCAAACAAACCAGCACATTGGTGCGAATGGCAGGAAGAGGATCTTCCTGCAAACTTCCCAAAGCCTTTACCATCTTCCCCTGACTATCCGCACCTAATAAGGGAGCCAACGGAATCATGACTCGAATGGTCGCCTCGCGCATACTACCCGATGTATCTTGCAACCCGATAAGGACCTGGGGGAAGATTTCACGTTCAACCACACCCCGATCGATTAGATTTATATAGCTGTCCAGATTCTAAAATAGAGCGGAATTCCGGAATTTACCTTCAATAACTGGAGTCGAGTCGCTCGATCTTTTCGACCAAAAAGCTGGGTAATTAACGGGGAAATCTCTTTTCTAGCGGTCACTTACTTGGAGGGAATATACGAAAATCGTTCCGCGGGAAGATGGGATCCAACAATAATAACTGAGGGGAGAATGATTGGAGCAAATTCAGTTTGCCCATGAATTAACTCATCCATGAGAAGTGGGAGAATAAACTCAACAGTAATCGCCTGTATTTAAGGAATTCCGAAATCCATACGTTTGGGAATTTGGGGAGAGACGTGTTGAGTTGGTTGAAAAAAGTCTCCTTTTGAATCGGATCCTTGATGGCCTTTTCTTCCAGAAAGTTAAGTGATCTGTTCATGACGAGTGCAAGGTGATTACTTCACGAGAGGATGTTTACTGAACACGTGAAGAAGTCTACTCGGTGCAGGACGACCCAGCGGAGCAGACTTGCAACGCAGCACATAATTAGACAGCTGTTCGGGGACCTTGACACCAGCAAAAACGAACTCGGTTAACCTCAGTGACAGAGAGTCCACAAACGTACTGACCAAAGCTATACATGTCCTGACTCCACACCGTGCAGTCGCCGATCAGAGAGAAATTCCCGCTCGATCGCTCGGGGGAACGGTAGTCGGAGGCGAGGGCCTGCTGCTTCTCACTAGATGATGACCGGATGGAAGAGATACAGGTAGAACAAGGGAGGCTCTTCTTTCGCCTTGAACTCGTATGTGAGGTCGAAGAAACCAAGCTTCCATGAACCGGACTGCGTCACGAATATACTTGTAGGATGAATAAAACCATGCACTTGCTTCGCGTCCTCATTGAGAAACTTCAGGGCCTTAAGGATGTTCGACAAACCCCACATACACCAAGAAACGAGGTGGTCACTGCAGCTCACAAAATATCAAAGAATGAACTTGTTAAGTGAATCTGGAAGAAATTGATATAACGGATCCGATTCCGATCGCTTCTTTGTCCCCTTCGCATATTCCAGCCATTCAACAAGCGGAATTGCTAACTCAGTCGCCTACGCACATATCAAGTTCTACAATATATATTCTTACATAAAACACGCCGTTGTCTGATTCATTCCCTTCTATATACTTTAGGATGCATGGATGACGAAATGTTCTGATCCTTTTTAAACTAGACAATTACACAACATCTGCTTATAAACGCGTTCAAAGAAGTCTGCCCCTTTACACTCGTTTTGAAAATAGACACACAAGTCCCATCAAGCTTACTTTTTGCGTGATGCAGTTCCCAGTCAAATGGAGACGAAAAGGCAGAATCCTTCTGGAAGATGTCATAATTCACGATCTGACTACTCTCAGCTGCTCCCATAATAAAAATGTATTGAACAAACAATCCAGTATTTGGTACTACACGTCACAACTACAGATCAGTGTATGCGTAGAAGCAGAAAAGCTTCTGACCCGAAGGAGACGAGCCATCCAATTTGAATTCATATCTCCCCTACAAATTATCCCAATTTCAAGGCCTTACTGAAGGAGTAATAATAGGTAACTTCACTGAAACAGCGAAAGAATCCTGGATGGGGCGTGGCTTGGAGCAATCAGACCCTGTGTACTTGATTTTACCAAGAGCTAAGGGAAGACTTGCCTCCTGATAACCACAATAATTGAAATTGTGAGAAAAGATACGTAGCTAGAGATGAAAAAAAGGAGATATCCGCACATTATTCCGTAGACACTCAAAAAGCACATTTCCGGAAGTCACATCTGCTGTGAGCAACTCGGGTTCTGATTTTATGACCGCTTCTTTTCCACGAATGAGCTCAGTGGCTGTGATGTTCTTGTAATGGAGTAAATAGGACTTGTCTCCACAGTCACTGATGATCAGCTTTGCATTGGGAGTTGATTCAAAAGATAATGCAATAGAGAGAAGAAGCAAAAAGGGAATAAGTGTCATGTAAAAGAATAATGACGTGCTAACCCTAATAATGTGCAAATTGGGACAATTCTATTTAAAACAAAAATAGGCTAGATTATATGGCTTCTTTCAAACTTTTCAGCTCCTCGCGAAGGGCGTCGTTTTCTCTCTTCAATTCGATTGACACTTCCGTCCATTCTTCCTTAGCTTCCTTTAATTTTCTATCTTGTTCTTCCTTTAAGGAGTCAATATGATTCTTTAACTCAGCAATTTCTTTATCCTTTTGTTCTACTGTGCGATTCATTTCCTTCGTCTTCTGAATCAACTCTCGCACTCTCTCCTCGTTCTTCCGGCTTCTCTCTATTTCAGCCTTTAGGTACTTCTGCATCATGCTCTTCGACCCGCTAGTCTTCAGCGCCTCATCCAAAGCGTCCATTCGCTGCTGATATGCATTCTTCACCTCGCTTAATTCAGTGTCATCGTACACCCCTTTGTCTCCATTTTGTGAAGCCTTCAGCTGCTTGATTATTCGGTCCTTTTCTTCGATCTGTTTCGTTAGGTCCGCTGGGCTGTTTCCATCTACAAGCGATTCCTGTAATTTCTGCTTCATTTCCTCAACCTCCTGCTTCAGATTCTCAATCTCTTTATCTTTCTGACTATGACTTGCCTCCAACTCCGCAAGCTCGTTCGCCTTTAGATCCAATTCTCGCTTTGTCTCTTCCAGATTGCGTTGTGATTGCTCCACCATTTCCTTCTCCACCATCAGATCTCTTGTCAGATTGTCGATGTTCGTCTCCGCTTCTTTCATCGCCTTTTCTTTCGCCGCTACTGTCTCGTTCAGCTTGCTGATCTCCTCCTTTGCATCCTTCACATCGTACTCCAAGTCTCTCTGAGCTCGCTCCGCATCTTCCCTCTTGTTCTCAAGATCCTCCAGCTTCTTTGAAGATTCTGTCAACTGCTTCTCGAGATTCCGCACTTGCTTCTCCAATTCGTTGCTTGTAGCAGGTCCATGGCTTGACTCGCCCAACTGCTTTGTCAACTCTTCGATACGCTTCTGTTGCTCTTCCGTCGTCTTCTTCACATCCGCTACTTCTGCCTCCAGTTCTTTGATCCTCTCTGCTTTCTCTTCAATCTGCTTCTCCTTCTCCTCCACCGTTGCCTTCGCTGAAGCAATGGCTCCAGTTGATGCGGCCAGTTCTCTCTCGATATCCACTCTACTTTGATTAGCAGAGACCAACTCATCCTTCTTCTTCTCAGCATCTTGCAACAGGGTTTCAACTAGATTCTTGTTCTGTTCCAACTCTGCCTTCAATGCATCCAACTCTGCTCTCACCTTTTCGACTTCCTCCTCTGCTGCCTTCGCTTCTGCTGTAGCCTTTTCAGCGCGTGCATTTGCATCTTCCGCCTCTGCCTTCACTTTCTCCACCTCACTACGAGCCTCTTCCAGTTCTTTCGTCTTCATCTCCATCTGTGACTGTACCGCATTCAACTCTTCGTTCTTTGCTTCGATCTCCTTCTTCAGCTCGTCCAACTCCATTGACTTCGCTGCTGCCTCGTTCTTCGCTGCCTCTACTTCCTGTTCCAACTCCTTGATTTTATCTGACAGCTCATCAGAATCACTACTATCAGAATCGCTCTTCTTCTCTTCCAATTCATTCTCCAATTCATTCACTCTCTCTTCCGCTGCATCACTCGATTTCTGTGCCGCTTTCAGAGCCTCCTCTAGCTCTTTCACACGATTCTCCACCTTTTCCTTTGCCTCTCCCATCTCTTTCAGCTGCTCCTCGACGTGAGCGATCTTTGCATCTGCAGCTGCGATTGCTGCAGCAAGTTTTGCTTCATTCTCGCGCTTCTGCTCCTCCAGCTTTCGCTCCGCTTCTTCCACTTGATGCTTCGTACCTTCCAATGCCTTCTCGATCTCCTCCTTAGCCTTCATCGCCTCTTCCAAGTTAGCATTACTTTGTCTCAACTCCTCTGTCTTCTGCTCCAGCTGCTGCTTCAATTCATCAACTGCTGAGGTATCTGAGGAAACTTCTTCAGGTCGAGATTTAACAGCTTGCAGCTGCTGCTCCGCTTCCTCCAACGCCTTCTTCAGCTCTTCCAGTTCCTTTTCTTTCTCCTCCTTCTCCTCCTTCAGTTCCTCCAGCTCTCTTTCCTTCTCCTCTAGCATCTTCTCGTGGTTGTCCTTCGCCACTCCTGCTAACGAAGCTGCACTCGCAGCGGCCAGTTTTGCTTCATTTCGTGCATTCTCCAACTGCTTTTCAAGCTCCTGACATCTCTTCTCCAGCTCCTCTTTCTCCCTGTCGAGGGCCTCCTTCTCTCCTTCTACGCTCTCCTTCGCCTGCTCCGTGTCATCCAACGCCTTTCGAGCCTCTTCCAAGGCCTTTTCATTTGCTTCTACAGAGGCAGCAGTCAACGCAGCCATGCCTTTGTTGGCCTTCTTCAGCTCCTTCTTTAGCGATTTGTTCTTGTCTTCCAGCTCTTTGATTCTCTCCTCGAGCTCCTTCTTCTTCTGCTCTAACTCATTCACTTCCTTTATCTTCTTGTCACGCACACCTTCCACAATGGTCAATGACCCTTCGGCAACCTCCTTATCCTTCTGCAAGTCCTCCATCTCCTTCTCCAAACGACTAATTGTCTCGTATTTCTCTTCGAGCTCCTTCTTCAGATTCTCGTTCTCCTTCTCAAGATCATGCATCTTGCTAATCAAGTCTGCCTGACTGGTCGTAGCGTCAGCTGTTGCACGATCACGCTCTGAACGAAGGCCTTCCAGCTCACTTTCTTTCTTCTCCAGCTCCTTCTTCATTTCATCCATTTTGCTCTTCAGTGCCTCCATCTCGTAGTCGTCATCATCACTCGAGTCAGAAGACATGTTTTCCAGCAAACGCTCCTTCTCCTCCAGCTTCGCCCTCAACTCTTCGATCTCGTTCTCCTTCTTCTCCACATTTGCACGCGCTTCATCACAGTCGCGACTCTTCTTCTCTGCCAGCTCGCGAGCGATATTCGCCTCCTTCTTCTTCTCCTCCAACTGCTCCTCACGCTGAGCAATCAGAGCTCTCGCCTCAGCAATCTCTCCCTCCTTTGCCTTGTTCTCTCGCTCCAGACGCTCCTTCACCGCCATCAGATTACTTAGCGAGGTCGCTAGATCAGCAGACTCACCCAAGTCCGAACGATCGATCATCTCGTTCAGTTGACGGAACTCCTCATTCACATCCATCAGTCGAGACTTCGTCTGTGCCAATATCGCAGCCAACTCCTGATTGCGACGCTCTAGCTCGCTATCTCCCGGTACCTTGCTAACTGGAGTCATGATGTACTTGCGCTGCATCGGACCATAGGTGGTAGTAGTCATAACTTCCATCTCCTCAGGCTGCTCTGTAGACTCTCTGCGTCGCTTCATCTGCTCGTTATAGGCACGAGCCTCTGATGGGAGATGATCGATCTGCTGCTGGAGCCGTGCATTTGCCTCGCGCAATCGGGAGTTCTCCAGAATCAGATCACTCTTATCAGACCAGAACTGGTCGTTGATCTTCTCAGCTTCCAGCAAGTCTTCTGAAGAGATACCCACCTTGCCTTCCAATCCGTTCTGACGAAGCACCTCCAGATACCGCTGGTTTACAAAAGTCATTCTCTTGAGATCTCGCTGATACTCGAAGGTTTTGTTCCTCATGGTTTCCATGTCACTCGACAAGCGAGTAGGAACCAGCTGCTCTGCACTCACACTAAGCACGCGCTCAGGAGTATAATGAATCACACCTCTCATACGAGCCTCGTACACATAGTTGCTATCATCCAACGTTTCCACATGATCAGAGAGACAATACCCGATCTCTTGGCGAAGAGTTTCCAACTCCTGCTCCAGTTCTTTAATCCGATCCTCATAGTCATCGTTATCCTTATCGGTTTTCGTCTTTAAGCGATCTATCACAGACTGATATACCAGCAACTGGCCTCGCAAGACTTCAAGTTCCTGCTCCATCTCATGGAAACTCATATCAGAACCATCGATCGTCCTCTGAATAATATCCTCGATCGTCTCAAAGTCATCCTCTGCATTCGGATCAAGCTGCAGAATACGTTTCTTCAGTGCACTGTTCTCGGCTCTCAGACGCATCTGGATATCAGAAGCACGCTTCATCACCTCTCGAACAGCCTCATCAATCGCTGCATTCACGTCCACAGGGTCAGCTCTTTCCGCCTCCAACTCTTGGATGCGCTTCTGCAGATCCTTTTCACGCTGACGGTACATCTTCGCTTGCTTCTGCAGAGCTGCACGAACGAGAGCAGATTGCTCGGGCGGCAAATCCTGCAAGTCGTCTATATCCGTCTGGTAATAATGCAGCTCCTCTTTCAGGTCATTGATCTCCTTCATCATCTGCTCTTTCTGCTCATTGGCTGCCTGGGTGATTTGCTTCGTTAGTTCGCGGATATGCTGTCTCTCCTGATCGGGATCGGACTCATATTGTCCTCTCGTATAGTCTGGAACGTCCAACACTCCAAGCGCGGGCAGACTCTGCAGAGTTGAGTTCTCCTGCTCCAGCTCATGATACTTCTCCTTTAGCTTTGCATAGTCTTCCTGGAGCAGCGAGTAGTCCTGGAACATCTCATCGTAGTACTCCCTATCCTTCTTCGTCATCTCCAACTCCGCTCTCAACTACGCATCAGCGCAAGTCATCGCACACACCTCATCGTTCTCCTTCTGGAGCTCCTTCGATCCACGGAACCCCGTGCCGTCATTGAGATACTGCTGGACGG
Source organism: Blastocystis sp. subtype 9 (assembly GCA_000963465.1). Taxonomy (NCBI): domain Eukaryota; class Bigyra; order Opalinata; family Blastocystidae; genus Blastocystis; species Blastocystis sp. subtype 9. Next base: position 64,723 of record JZRO01000312.1, read on the forward strand.
CCTTGTATCCACTCTCCATCACACGGTAGTTACGACGCTCGTCCTCAAGGAGACGCTACAGTCACATCAAAAACTCAAGTCTACGCGAAGATTACTATTCTCGGCATGCAGGGAATCACTGTCGATACGCACCGAAGCTCTCTTTTTCAAACCTACAATTTCCACCTCCTTCTCGTTGATGAGATCCTCGTCGTACTGACGCAACGCCTAAAACTCGCAGAGAACTACAGAGTATACATCATACTGCGCCTCATTAAACACCAAGTGTGTTTTCAACTCTTGCGGATTGTCAGTTGTCTCGTAGACGTGGTGTCTGTACTGAGACAAGATGCGACGAATCTTCTCCTCCTCTTCTTGCTACAATAAGAGAGCAAAACAAAGACTACCAGCCACTTCCTTCTATCCTCTAAGGATTTTATCACTTCCAAAGACTTTTCCATATCACTCACGTCTTCTGTTGTACTAGCATTTCCACCACTGATAAGTCGACTACGACGTGACTACATGTTACGGTATTTCAATTCCAATACTTGTCCTCGACGTCGATCCTCCTCTGATATCTCTAAAATGAAAGCCAGGCATATTCAGTTACCATTTCTGACAGTATTCGACGATCTAAACTGCTTCTACCCTTTATTGTTCAAATACAAAACATACACGTAAGTGACCCATGTTCCGTTGTTTATGTATAAGGGAAGCTCGATTTGCATCCAATTCGGAATAAGCCTCAAAGAGTTCGTCCTCCACCTCATCGTAGCTCAGTTGGAGATCTTTGTAGGCTTCCACCAAACCAACATAGCTCTGAGATAAACCAGATTCACTTTGGCCCATTATTCAAAGATTGTGGAACTAACGGATTCGTGTACAGTCGTTATTGATTATCATTGTTACCAACAAACACTCATTACAACTGAAAAGCATCACTGTGCCAGGCGAGCTCTCCTCCGATAAAGGTAGCCAGCACATGTAGATCATCGTCCAAAAACACAAAATCAGCATCCATGTTTGGAAGCAGATCTCCCTTCTGATAGTCAATATTCATCAGTCTCGCAGGGTTCCTCGTTACACAACAAATCGCTTCTTCGGTAGTGCAGCCAGTGTACTCTCGATAGTTTCTCACACAAGAGTCTATTGTGACGGTCGAGGCAGCGAAAGGTTCGTTGCTCTCGTCTACCAGAACTCTCCTAGGGTTTACAGAGAGTCGAGTGACTACCTGTCTCTGACATGCACATCGTGTTCTTCGAAAGTATAGTCTCCATCCGGAAGTCCCGTTACGATGCATCCATCGCTGATAAGCACACACTTGTCTCCGTGGGCCTTCTGCACAACACGCACTGCGAAGGGATGCAGCTGCGCATCATCCGCAATAATGCTGAAGTAGGGTGCGTCTGCGTCTGGGATGCCCAAGACACCAATGACTCCAGGGTCTCGGTGGTGGAAGGGCGACATAGCATTGAAGATGTGAGTGATCAAAGTCGCTCCGGAAGTAATGCCACTGATCGCATCATCAATGTGCGATGCAGTGTGGCCGATTCCCACAACGATCCCTCGGTTGTGGAGATACTGAATCGCCTCTTGCGCTCCTTCGAGCTCTGGAGCGAGGGTCACAAGACGGATGTTGTCCAGCGACCCGTAGCACGCTAGCAGGGAATCGGCGCCATGGATGGAGCTCTGCACGTACTCCTTGCCGTGAAATCCACAGCGGTCCATCGATATGAAAGGCCCCTCCACGTGAACACCCAGGATCCCCGTGCCCTCGGTGACAGATCCCTTGCGAGGAGAGAAGAGTGGAAGCAGCTTCTGATACACCGATGGACTTGACGTAACGATCGTTGGATACACTGAAGTGCAGCCAGTCTAATTCGCCACGCCACCCACACTCATACAGACACTAAACGTCTCAAGACAAAGTCTATATCGCTCTTTGTGATAGAGGGGTTCGAAAAGTTCACCCCATAAGCTCCTCCGATGTGTGTATCAATGAATCCTGCGGCCACTATCATACCCTTCGCATCGATTACCTAGGTAAACAACCCAAAACACTTCTTACCTTCGTAGCCAAAACCTCGTGAGAGTGTACTTTGTCGTAGAAGTATCTCTCTGCATCCAGGATCTTTCCATCACGAATCCAAAGATCGCCATCTTCCAACTAGTACTCAACTACAACTGTCACACTCACTTTTCCATCTCTCAAAAAGCGGCCATTCATCACACGGATGGTTTCACGGCCATATTCGTTCGTACCCGCAGAGACATGATTAAGGAAATCTAACCTGATAGCGCTTTCACGAGCACTCCTATCTTGGAGGAGATTCATAGCAGCCAATTATCGCTTTCTTTTAAGTGAATGTATGTCAAAAGGTATCTTTCATCGATACCACAATCTAATACTAGGACCAACAAAATAAATACTCAAATGTTTCAGAAGCACAAAAACCTTTTCATAATACAATACTCATTACTATGGCTGAGGCATTAAACTTGATGGATACTTTAGTTTCCAAGTTTTGCAGTGGCTACAGGGACCATAATGCATCGAGCGTGGACTTAACTTCACTCTTATTGGAGATCAATGCAATCAATGGATCCAAGACTATAGAGCAGCGTAGTGAAGATTTTATCAATGTGAGTGGCTAATTAGGTAGTATATTAACTATTAGGTAATTAAGCGTTTACTGTGCCTGGATGGAAATTATAAGCAATATGAGAAGCATATCAGGGACTCAACACCCCGACATGTGCGATGTCATCATATATTCAACAAAAATGACTACGCATATAATTGCTTTGAATGCTCGCTTGGTAATAGCAGTTGCATGTGTGCTGAATGCTTTAATCTGAAAGATCATGAAGTAGGCTCTCTTGCAGGCTTTATTTGTAGGGACACAACTACATCCGCTCTGACTCGTACAGTGGTTGCTGTGACTGTGGTGATATTGAGTCTTGGAAGAAAGAGCACTGGTGCGCGAAGCACAGCAACTCTGAGGTAGTGAAAAATCCAGAATTGCTACTGGACGCACAGTTTGCTTATGGTCCACTCTTTATTATTAGACAGCGTAGTATCATCAAGCAAGTGTTTGATGCTGTTTCTGTCATAACGTTTATCTCTGTTCTTGACTCAGAAACACCTTGTTCTTTGAGTGTAGCTCCTTTCTTGTTTTTTGTTGTAGATGAAGCGTCTCAATCCTTTTCTGTTTGAGTTCATGGATCTTAGTCAGTCGACGATGCGAGTTGTATCTCTTTGCTTCCTTCAAGATATGGAACGGTCTAAGCTCCAAGAATACTTGTCCAAGGCGAATCTCTCTTTGAATGAGGCTCTTCTAAATGATCAGCACTATGTGAAGCAACCTCTCATAAGCTTTATGTTGCGATCGATTAGCTATATGGATTTGTTTGTAGACTAAATACGAATGAATCAGTTGTAGAAATCGTTTGAAAAGCTGAACATCATGCTATTGTTCGATTCGGAGTTTAAGAAACAGTACAGCTTGATCTACCTTCATGATCTGCCTCTCGTATTTACGGATACATACAAGGTCGTAGAGCAGACTATAAAATCTCAAGATGGCCATGGACCTTTGCCAGTTCTAGAGCCTATCGTTACTCATGAGACAATAGAAGAGTTTGTATTTCCTACAGAAGCACAACTATTTGTTCTATCTGAGAACAGTGATTCTTCTGATGATCGTTTGCACTTCTGTTGACTCTTACTATAGATTCCGAACAAGAGGAGAGTTCAGACGACGAAAACAATGAAGATAAACTTGCAATCGAAGAATACATACCAAATATTCATTGCCAACTCTTTCACTATTGTAATACTTGCAGAGCTTTGTGAGGTATAGCTTCTTTGATTTATCAACTCCCTGAATTCAATGTGTGTATTAAAATCTTGTTTAAAACCTTTTGTGAGATACTCACTGCATTGACGAATTACTATCCCAAGGACTCTTTCCTTTTGCTTCTTCCTAAGCCCGTACGACAGATCATTTACACTATGTTTATTATCATGGAGTCTACAATTATTGAATGTCAAGAGTGTGTGAAGAGTTTTCTGAGGTGTGAGACAAGGGATGGAGTCAATGTCTGGAGATTTATTCCAGAGTTTTTGGAGTTTGTAGCATTCTTCCAAGTAAAGGCATTTCAATGAATTCATTATAGTGCAATACATCTTATTGCTTTAAAACAGAATATAGTAGCGAGAGAGAGGATATTGCCAACTGTTTATTCACTGGAGATCTCATTCTCGGACTGATCCCTGTAATCAACTATTTGAAGGACTTGTTTTCTGTTTCAGTGTTGCCTATTTTTTACTTTATAGAAGTCGAGTGATGAAGAGTTACTAGCATTTACAGGGGCCGCACTTGAAGATTATGAGGCAATGGCGAAAAAAACAACCTACTGTGATATTACGGCATGCAATGGAACTGTCGTTACACGATATTTTTTGCATGCTCATGACTTTTTGCTTCTCAATCTATTGTATGCATTAGAATCGTTTTTGAGGAATAGATCGTTGATTCTGGAACGTCCCTCAACCTATTCCTCGGTTATCTCTCTCTGTCGGAGCCATTCGCAAGTAATGGAGTACTTGTATGTCAATGCGTTGTTCTGTATTTATTCAATGGATTATTACTATTCTCTTGGAGACGATCGATTCAATAACTTTCAAGGGTGTATTATATCAATTGATACATTGTTTGTGCTCCCAGTAAGTATATATGACTGTTATACTTATGCACTCCAACTCTGTTTTGAAATTTTAAATCCAGACGATGCAATGAGGATTATTTTGGAGTTCTTTACGGAGGAAATTGATCTATCATTGGATGCCGATAACTCAGAGCTTCCCAAAGGCAAAACATTGCTTATCTCCTACATCTATTACAACATACTCTCTGCCGTGTATGACCGATGCTTGCTCAACTATGATGCAGATAACAAACTGCAAATTGGAATAACCAACATCCTGGCATCACCTTATCGGAAGACACTAACATCGATAATTACTGATTTACGTGGCATTAATGACTATAGTGATAAAATATTTCTCACTCTAAAGGATATTGCGATTAGGGATTTCGATATTGACCAAAAAGAGGAGGCTTATGAGCTGAAGGAGGAGTGTTTGAACAATATTTCCGCTTTTGTTCTTAGAGAATCTTTCATGTTCATGAACTCTACAACTCAGGTAAATATTTGATTTTACTTTTATTGTAGTATGTATTGGAAAGGACTCGAAAAGCAAACTATACATGCCCTCCTATTCCTCTAATTCGTTATCCTATGAAATCCTTTATTTCTCGGATGTTTTCTTGTCGTATGTTTATAGAATCCATCATCTATTTCCTCAATCAGCAAATCAAATCCAAGTATTCGGACGTGAAACTTGTTGAGCTGCTTGTGTATGTTGTCGAAGCAATTTGTCGTGCTGATGATGCTAATCTCAACCTTACTATTTCGTCAGAACCACTAGACTCTATCGATTTTTCACATTCTATCACATCAGGTCTTTCCTTCCAGAAATGGTATGAGGCTGTTTTTATTCGATCGAGCGATATTTGGACGTATAAAGATGGTTCGCTACGCGATCGTCTTTGGGAGAAGACGCCCGATGGATTATTCATTGTTGGATTACTGGGTGAGATCATTAAAGATCCGAATGGTTCTGATCTAAAATCACTGTCCACAGAAGCATTACATATGGTGGTTCGTCCTGGTCACAAGGAAGATCAGCAAGTGATTGATGATTTGCTGAAAACGGATGAAACGGTTAGCCCAGTTCCAAATCAAACAGAGAAAGCAAAAGAAGCAATGAGCATGATAAACTCTGATCTGGATGCATTTTTGAAGATGTATGAAGATGATGAAGAAGATGAAAAGGAACAAGAGGATACTGGAGAATCTCAGGAGTTGAAATCAATTCTTCCTTCTTTTGTTTGCTTACTATGCCATGAAGGTATTAGTCAAGAAGATGATATGTTTCCTTGTCTCCTTTGTCATTACGACAGCAATAGTGCATTACGTTTCTTTAGCTGATCTAACTGAGAAATAGGTGCAAACCAACTACATAGTGTTATGAGTAAATATCCAGATCCCAATAAAGACTGTTGCTCTCCATTCTTCCTTTTATCTGTAGATCATTATGTCTTGCAACATTTAGAGTACAATCGAGAGATCGCTGATTGGATGTACATTGTTCATTCATACTCCGTACCATTACTTGAATCTGAAACGGGCTCATCTGTAAGTTCCTGTAATCATTTAGTCCATTTCCGTTGTTTTGTGCAGTCACATAGTGCTGATCCTGAAAGAATTAACATGTATATTTGTCCAGTCTGTCGTCGACTCTTATCTCACATTCATCCAATTTTGCTAGACATGAAAACGAGTATCGAATTTAACAACCAGTTGAAATTGGGACCAACTCCCAAGACAGTCTTACTGGAACAAGGAAAGGTACCATTAAATCAGTCAATTTTAAATAACCTTACATCTCTACGTGATTATTCCCAACGCGTTTGTTTTAGCAGTTTGATTCACTACTAGTATTTCTTCAGTAATGTTTTGGAATATGGAGAGATGATCAAATCATTTTTGCAATTCGAACAAACGGCTTCGACTCAGACTGAACACTATGGGCTCCTTAATCCAACGATCACTCAAATCGAATTATCCTCGAGATTAAGTGGTGATCTTAAGCTTGGTATGTTGTGTGATTGGTTTTATTATTTGTAGCAGTATCTGCATTGCCATTTATTACCAAGTACGAAGAAAATGGTGATAGCCTGTTGAGTTCATTTTGTATGACAACTCTTCAGCAATTGTTCGTTAGTAATATAATGCTCACGAATTATTACTATGCTACGGATTCTACAGATTGTCTTCCTTATTTAAATCCGGCACCCCACTTGGATGCACTAAGTCTGTTTCATTTTGTTTCGTTTAAGCCATTACAAGAAATGGATTTGGATATACTCATTCAAAATAAAGCAGTAATTAATGCTGAGAGTATAGAGTATCCTAATAGTGAGGTTCATGATCCATTAATCCTGAATTCAATCAACTATTCTGCTGATTTAGCAGTTTATCTATCGTTGTATGCTTTCAAGTGTGTTACAGGAAACGAGAATGAGAAAACTTCTGGTCTTTCAATGACTGATATGGATATAGACAGTTTTGGCTTTGAAGATAACCCTAGTTTTATGAAGTTGATAAGGGATCATATTAATAGTGATTGTGAACAAACTGATAGTCTGTCAGCATCCCGTTTCAGCTTATTAAAATCGAACTTACTGCCATTTCAGTCATTATTCACCTACCTCACAGGAAAGGGACATTATTTGGTATCGAAGCCTGAGTCGGAGGATTTGCTCATGGCCTTTATCGATCAGGCATCTGATTTCATTAAAAAAAGAGAGAAGTTTGGTTTGGTGACTCCAGTTTCATCGGATGATGGAAGTAAACGACTTAAAGCATCTGCGTCAAGTCCTGGTATTTCGAAAGCAAGGTCCATTCTTTCTGAACTATCTGATCATTGTCAACTTCTTCAAAGGACAAAGGATCAAGCGGAGCGCCTAACTTTGTGGAGTCAGGTAGATGATATGAAATTGGAATTATTGGATACACTACTATCTTTGAGTGTCATACCTCGTGTATACCATCAATATCCCTCATCTAGACCTCCATATTTTGTTCTTCTACGAAATCCCTTTACTCAGTTGATGTATTCGCTTCACTTTATTGTGCCATTTACAGAGGATGCATCACAGAAAGGTAGTTATATGAAAAAGGAAGTATTGAGTAGAATATGCTACATTAGATAAGTGGTACATCATTGTGCTAGCAGCAATCAATCAGTTCTATGTGTATGCGATACAGCAGATGCTTCTCTTCATTGTGCTCTTCGCTAAATCTACAAAACTTAGTATCAAACGGATTGCTTTTACCACATAGATCTTCATAATCTGCGGGATTATCAACATCTGAAAGAGAGCAGCGATTTGATAGAGGTAATAGAGCGATTTGAGTCATCCACTGAATCCCTTTCTTTTTCGCCCTCTCATGCTTATTATGAAGTAACTTATCGCTGGTTGGTCGACCGTGGTGTAGATATGAAAGTGATGCTCAATGGTAGATAGAGTATACGTTGGAACAGTATCTCCTTGTTTTCCTTCGGAAATGCGGTATCTGTTAAATCGGTAATTCATTCTAGTCATCCTTCATTATTCTCTCATGAGCCATGATGAGACGACATCATTCCTTCTTCCATCGTCTATGGATAAGCTCTTGTCGATACTAGAGTTACCTTCTCCGGCTCACTACAAGGATATTTTTAAAACTCTTCCTGGAGTCAAGCAGAGTAGTGCATTTTCTCTTATTAGCACTTGCTCAAACTTGGAGTATATAAGAAAGCTATCTTTTTCTGGAGAATATCTTTTGCAAACTGACTTTGAATTGATGCAACCAGATATCTTGATTCCTCTTCCGGATACGATTCATCCAATAAGTATGCTTTGCCACTACTTCGTAAGTCAGGTAATGGATTTAGATATAGCATCACAACATTAATTCCACGATGAAGACATGCAACAAGTGCTGCACATGCGATGTATGCTCACATAAGACAAAAAATGCATGGCTCTGTCTACTTTGTGGTCGTACTGTAGGTTTGAGATTCATGTATCTAACGTAGTACTGTTCGACAGAAAAATTCGAAGTATCAAAGTGTGTATTCGAATCCTTATCTCTTGAAAAGGCGTGCTGGTGTAATATACTGATTAACACTGCAACATCATACATTGTTATTATTTACAATCAGTCTAGATTTCGTTATGGATCGATTTATTTTACCAAGTATGGTTCAATACAGGAGGAGAAATATCCCCATATGCTGCTAAGGTTGAGTGAGAAGGGGAAGAGCATTTTGGAGGAAGTAGTGAAGACTAATAACTTTTGGTTCCATCCTCCAAATACGGGCAATAGAACTTGTTTGTGTTTGTTTTAAACAATAGAAAGCTACTTAACATTTAAAAAACCACAGAGATTTATGGTAGGGGATTGGTCTTTGGCTCTTCAGTCTTTGGTTCTTCTGTCCTTGTTTCTTCTGCTTTAGGTTCATCAGTCTTTGGTTCTTCTACTTTAGGTTCATCAGTCTTGGGCTCTTCAGCTTTAGGTTCTTCTACTTTTGGTTCTTCTACTTTAGGCTCTT